>JAQQSK010002775.1:0-147164 GCA_028658325.1 Potorous gilbertii | reverse complement strand
TGTGTAATCCCACCAAGTACCCAGATACTGAAAAAAGTTTCAAGAGTTACAAATATTGTCTTTCCATGTAGGAATGTAAACAGTTCAACTTTAGTAAGTCCCTTATGATTTCTCTCTGCTGTTTACCTTTTCATGCTTCTCTTGATTCTTGTGTTTGAAAATCAAATTTTCTTTTCAGCTCTGGTCTTTTCATCAAGAATGTTTGAAAGTCCTCTATTTCACTGAAAGACCATTTTTTCCCCCCGAGGTATTATGCTCAATTTTGCTGGGTAGGTGATTCTTGGTTTTAGTCCTAGTTCCTTTGAGTTCTGGAATATCATATTCCATGCCCTTTGATCCCTTAATGTAGAAGCTGCTAGATCTTGTGTTGTTCTGATTGCATTTCCACAGTACTTGACTTATTTCTTTTTACCTGCTTGCAATATTTTCTCCTTGATCTGGGAACTCTGGAATTTGGTCACAATGTTCCTAGGAGTTTCTCTTTTTGGATCTCTTTCAGGAGGTGATTGGTGAATTCTTTCAATATATATTTTGCCTCCTGGTTCTAGAATATCAGGGCAGTTCTCCTTGATAATTTCATGAAAGATACTGTCTAGGCTCTTTTTTTAATCATGGCTTTCAAGTAGTCCCATCATTTTTAAATTGTCTCTCCTGGATCTATTTTCCAGGTCAGTTATTTTTCCAATGAGATATTTCACATTATCTTCCATTTTTCATTCTTTTGGTTTTGTTTTGTGATTTCTTGGTTTTTCATAAAGTCATTAGCCTCCATCTGTTCCATTCTAATTTTTACAGAACTATTTTCTTCAGTGAGCTTTTGAATCTCCTTTTCCATTTGGCTAATTCTGCTTTTTAAAGCATTCTTCTCCTCATTGGCTTTTTGAACCTCTTTTGTCAATTGAATTAACCTATTTTTAAAGGTGTTATTTTCTTCAGCATTTTTGGGGGGACTCCTTTAGCAAGCTGTTGACCTGCTTTTCATGATTTTCTTGTATCTCTCTCATTTCTCTTCCCAATTTTTCCTCCACCTCTCTTACTTGTTTTTCAAAATCTTTTTTGAGCTCTTCCATGACCTGAGACCATTGAATATTTATTTTGGATGTTTGGAATACAGAAGCCTTGACTTTTATGTCTTTTCCTGATGGTAAGCTTTATTCTTTCTCATCGGAAAGGATGGGAGAAGATATCTGTTCACAAAGAAAGTAACCTTCTATAGTCTTATTTTTTTTCCCTTTTTTGGGCATTTTCCCAACTTGTTACTTGACTTTTAGGTCCTTTGTCAAGAGTAGGGTATACTCTTGGAATCTGTAAGATCTCAGTTGCTCCAAAATGGCACAATCAAATGTGTACACTGGTCTGGGAGTAGGAAGAGATTTTTGTGCCCAGAATCTCCACAGTCACCTGGCCTCCAGTTCTGCCAAGCCAGCAATCTCAATTCAGATAAGCTGCATGGGCAGGGCCACCATTCAGCACGAGATAAAGATCAGCTCCCTCAGAGTCTCTACACAGGGTTGAAGTAAGAATGGACTGCTCAGTGCACCCAGGGTTTTTACAATCCAACAATGGATGCAGGCTGCTATAGGGGCTGCTGTGGGAACTGCTGCCACCTGCTTGATGTGGCCTCTTCTGCCATTGCCTAAGGCTGGAGCTATGGGAAGGCCCTTCTCCCTTCCTGGCCTGCTGAAAAAACCCTGTCACTGACCTTTGGCACCTGTGGGTTGAAGGATCTGCAAGCCACTGCTACTGTGACTGGAGATTCTGCCCCCAAGGACTGTTCACCAGTGGCCAAGGCTGGGCTGGGCTCTGCTCCACATCCAGTGCAACTTTCCCATGGGCCTTTCAGGTCACCCTGGGCTAGAAATCTCCTACACTCTATCGTTCTCCACTTCTGCTGCTCCAAAATTTGTTGAGAGTCCCTGTCTACAGGTATTTTATGGCCTGTGGGAGGAGAGCCAACATATGTGTGTCTTTGTTTCTACTCCACCATCTCGGCTCCGCTCCCCTGGCCAAGCTTTTCTACACTTTTATTTTCCTTTCCACCACTTTTCATTATTTTCTGTCCCTCCACTATATTGTTTTGTATATGATCTTGTGTTTCGAAATGACTTAGGTTTGGACTGCCATTTTCTCTTCTTGGTTTTATATAATATGGTGGCCTTGCTTAATAATGCTTATTGAATGAAATTGTTCAAACCTTGGATAAATAAATGATATCAATATCACAGAATGATAGAGCTATAATTCTACATGTTTATTTCCCCTATTAATGAGGTAAATTAGTATGTTCTTTAGAAATCACCACTTCCTAGTGAGTCCTTGAAGTATTGAATATAAAGAGATCTGATCTCAGAGCCAGGAAGACGTAGGTTCAAGGTCTACTTTTACCACATAGTAGCTGAACGATCCTAGGTTTAATCTCTCAGTGCCTACCCAAGCAACTCTGTAAGACTGTAAGTTTGACTTTCATTGGTAGAGGGAGTTTCCTTCTCTGGAAGTTCTCTCTACCAATAAAATCATCGTTCTGTCCCTATTACTTCTCCCACATTCTACTTCCCCCTAAGGTAAAATACGGTCATTTCTCTATAGGAATTGACCAACATCTAGTGAGGATGATAATTTTGTCAAAACATCTGTGCCCTTCTCATCACCTTCATCTTTGTTTAATTGTTGAGTAATCTAAAGCAGATAGAGAAGCCAATCATAATTATTGAACTATGTGCCAGTAGGGAGGATCGCTTCAATCAGAGCAAGTCAAACTGGAAGTGAGGAAGCCAATGTTCCTAAAAAGAAGACAGATTGAGTTACATTTGGCAAAAGAAATTGTAATTGCTAATATGCTAACACTTTAAAAATAGTTGCAGGAGGGGAGAGTTGATGGGAAAGTATTCAAATTGGTTTTCTTTCCAAAGAACAAAAAAGTATCTGTTGGTTGACAAGATTAAACAACCAGGTGTTGGTGCATATTATCTAATGAGGTCATTATGGAAATGGGTTTGGGGTTGCTTAGTGGTTTTGGTTTGTGTTCTTCCAATTTAGAAGAAGGGAAAGATTAAATGGGGGAAGGGACCGACAGAGGCTCAATTCAATAAAGGGGGATTGTTTCTATTTTTTCCATTTTGGTTCCTTGATTTCTTGTAAGTGGGAGGCATTTAATAAATTTTTGTTGATCTGAATTTAATTGCATGAGAAATAGAATAAATTGTATCTGTTGTGAAGAAATGACATTCAAGTGAAAATAACCATCATTTTATCCTTTCTTGCTTTGCTGTTTTTCCTGGTGCCATAAAAAACAAAATAATAATAACAACAAAACTCTTCCAACCCTCCAACCCACACCACTTGGAGCACTTTTTGATGATTCTGCATTTGGTCTATTGAGAAAGAAATAAGCAGACCTGTCAGGCTAAATATATCTTCCACCAGATTATTTTTATCCTTTGATCTACAGAAATAGTGATGATTTAGTATAGAGGAAAATTTCTTACTCTCTTTTGTAGAATTTTTGCTGTCAAGCAAGGATCAAGTGAGACTTCTGGAATAAATTCTGGAATAAAGAGGTAAAGCTTAAGTACTTCCCAGATTGGGGAGGTACATGTGTTCATATGAGCCAGCTGAATTCAGATGATTAGAAAAGATAATCAGAACTCTTTTCTACTCTTAATGCTCAGAGCCATAAGATTGGTCACCATATAATTAATTTGCAAAAACAGAGATTGGCACAGCCATTCATGGAGACCATATGCTGTGGTGCGAAAAGGCTTTGATCTGGGGATGTGAAGGAACTATAACATCACAAATCTTTGAAATATTTTAAGTAGATTTGGTTGTTACTTCTCCCCTGAAGTGCTGTGAGATTTCTCCAAGAGAACTCAAAATAGAAAAGGGTGATCTTTTAGAATAAAGAGTAGCTGTACAAGATAAAGTTTTTGCCTAAGTAAAGTCTGAAAAATAAATGAAAATTCTTACAAGGAAGAAGCTAGAGAGAAAAGGAAGGTCCTGTCTCTCCTAGGATCTTTCTTGGTCCTTTCTTCTTTTTGTCTTCTATTGCCTGGTAAGTTTTCTCAGAATGAAGGAAATCACCCGGGGCTGCTGGAAAGAGTGAGATTATCGGGCAACTCAATGGAATTTATGTGGCCAACTTGTCTCCTGCTTTCTTCCCCAAGATATTCCTGCCACTTCATAGAATTCCAGACCAGGAAGTCCTGGAACAGCTCCAAATAAACATTTCTCTTCATTGTCATCCCTACATTTTTTTCCAACAGAGAACCTCGGATGTTTTTGTTGAAGAGGTAAGAACCTTGCCTTCTGTGATAGTCTTCAGTTCTGAAATAAGCATTCTGACAATAGAGCCCTGTCATTCAAACAACTGGACAAGTTTTCACTGGGAAAGTATTTCTGCAACAAACATTCAAGAGACATTTAGAAAGCACCTACTGTATGCAGAAGTGTTAAACACTGAGGGAGAGAAAAAGGGCCTACTATATGGCACTTGCGGTTTAAGTGGGAGATGGTGACATGCACTATTTTCCCCTATGTTGTCACTTTATAGTATGATACTATAGGATATTTAAGAATACTCAAATCAATCTATGATCTCACTGATTCTGGAGTTTCCTTCATTACATCTGCTGATCCTGTGCAACTCCCATTCATGCTTTCCCAAAAGTTCATCCCTTAAAGTCCATTCAACATGCTGAGGGCCTTCTCATTTCCCCCCAACATTATGCAGGTACTAATGGAGCATTCTGGTTATCCCATTTTGTGACTTGTTCTTGAGGTGTGGCTACCCTTTTTCCTCTTCATGTCAAACAACCACTTGATGACCCCCCTTCCTCCTATTCTTCAAGTTTCCTTGATGGCTTATATATTTTGGCTTGTTCACACTTACCAGGCACCTTTCCACCGAGCATTGTTTGATACTCATCTTTAGTTGTTCAAAGGCAATGGTGCTCCACATCTTGCTGCTTTAGCACAACAATGGTAAATTGTTAATGGGAAAAGATAGATCTTTGCTTTCATAGGAAGCCTAGTGTCAACAAAAAAGCTTTGCAATATATTTAAAGTAATCCAGTCCACCATCCTCCTTTTCAACATTGAGGCAATTTCACTTTCCATCTGTCTATCACAGCTGTACATACTGTTGGACAAGCACTACAGGGCCTCCATACAAATGCACATTGAAATCTAGGCAATATACATTCTTCATCTACTTGGTCTTTCCTTGTTGGATAGACAGGCCAAATATCTTGAAATGATTATAGTTCACTTCCAAATGACTTTTCAATGTCTCAGAGCTTTATGTAATCAATACGATGTCATCTGCAAATAGGAGCATCTGGTGGATCTTAATATCTTTAGGAGTTCTGTCCTTGACCTGTAAACTATGTTGGATCTCTTCTATTTCAGTAGTGAAATGTCTGGTGAGCTACTTGTCTCTCATTATGCTGTGCCTAATACTTATTAATCAGAGGGTCATTGAACATAAATGAAAATGGCATAATGTAAGGTAACATAATATGACAAAACATAAGGCAGCCAACTCATTTTAATGTAATGCATCACACCTATGGTTTCATCAGTGTGAGGAACTCCTAACAAGGAAGATCTAGCAATTCTGGAAACTGAGACATTAAGTGACCTTCCCAATACTACCAATATGTTCCAGAGACAGGAACCGAACCCAAATCTTTCTTCCTGACTCCAAAGTCAACTAGTTAATCTATGACACTACAGTGCCTCTCTGCAAATTGGTTGATGTGAGAGAATATAACCTGTGCATCATAAGAAAGATACCAACAAAGTATCATATGAAGTTCAAAGAGCCAAAATTCATTACCAACTGGGAGGAGCCGAGAAGGTCTTTTGAGATGGGCTTTATAGGATAAGAAGGACTTAAGTTGATGGTAGGGAGAAGTAAGAGGAGGAGAATAAGATATTTCAGACATAGGAAATCATATAAGAACAGGTATGGAAGCAGAAAAACATAGGACATATATTGGGAATGGTTAGTGGTCCAGTTAGACTGAAATATAGAGTTCACAGAAAATATGAGTACTAGCCAAGTCAGGAAAAATAGGACATCAGATTGTTAAGGCCATTCGATGTGAGTCCAAGGAGTTTTAATTTTTTCAGCAATTCAGTTCCACTGAAAGAGCTGAGACAGAGATGTAACATGACCAGATCTGTGTATAAGGAAGATGTGTCTGGTTGCCATATGAAGAACACTTCAATCAGGGAGGGGAGTTAGTGGCCTCAGTAAAACTTGTAAAGAGATTAGTGAAATAGTCAAAGAATAATACAATCACAAAGTTTAGATTGGAATGTACCTCAACAGCTATCTACTCCAACCCATGAGCTCAGGGAGTCCTCATTAAAATATGCCTGACAAGTGGATAACCAGACTCTGCAGGAAGACTTCCAATGAAAAAGAACCCATTACTTCCTGAAGCAGCCCATTTTACTTTGTTTGGTTCGAATTGTTACTAACTTTTTTCCTGACACTGAGTTTAAATTTGCCTTTTTGGAACTCCCTCCCACTGGATCTACCCCGTCGAGTCAAACAAAACAAATCTACTCTCTCTTCCACATGGCTTCCCTCAGAATACTTGAAGACAGCTCTCAGATCCTTCCTGAGTATTTCTTTTCCAAGCTAAACATGCCCAGTTCCTTCAGTTGATCCTCAGAGGATGTGAGTCCAAGACTCTATGAAGCAGTGTTGTACAGTAGACAGTGGTTTTGAAGCCAGGAAACCCTATGTTTGAATCCCATTTCTCATACCTGGTAGCTATATAATACTCATCAAATCACTTAAATTCTCTGGGCTTCTGTTTCCTCATTTGTAAGATGAGGAGGTTAGATAGGATAGTGCCTTGATCTCTTCTTCATCTTTGTTATTTTCCTCTGGAATCTATCCAGTTTATCAAAGTCCTTACGTTGTGACCCTGAAGCTCCTCCTTCCTCTGATTGGAAGGTAGAGACCTCTCTTCTCACAACCGCTATTTAAGGAGGGAGCCCGGGTCTGTTATATATCTCCATTTCCCATTGGCTGCTTTCCTTTGGATTTCTCCATTATGTATCCATGCTTGGTACTCCAGCATCCCACTGCTCCTCTGCTCCCCCCATTAGACTGTAAGCACTTTAAAGGCAAAAACTGTCTTCTTTTTCATATTTGCATCTACAATGATTAGCATAGTAGGCAATTAACAAATGTCTATTGATTGATTGACAAAATAATATAGATGTGATCTAAGATGAAGTATAAGACTACCAGCTTCTTATTCCTGGAAGCTATGGCTTTCAAGGCAATCCCAGATCTGACTGGTCCAAATGACAGAATTAGCAACATTAAAAAAGTGAAGGGAATAAATATCAGAGATATTGTGGGAAAGAATTAAAAAGCTTAGGTAACTGATTATCTATTAAAGGAGATAAAAAAAAAAGTCCAAGATAATAGATAACAACCATACCCTGCCAGAGGGTGATATCCTCTGGCAATTGTCATATCCATTGCAACATTTATTATTTTTCACAATGTTGCTGACATCAGCAGGAACCCCCAATCTGATGCTGATGTTAGCCATGTTTTTAGTCATGACAGTTATCTATACAAAGAAATAAACTGTAAGAAAGCTAGTTATATGAGTTGTCATAGAGTTCTGGTGATGGAAATAGAATCAAACCCAGAATTTTTATAATTTTCCCCATGCACAGAGCCACAACTAATTTTAAGGTATTTTAATTTGCTTTGATTTTTTAAACATCCACATAAGACAACAAAGCTTTGTGCCACATGCTATTTGCTATAATCATTTAGAAAAAAACTAAATGTGAAAAGTATCATTTGGAGCTTAGCCAGCCACTGATCCATGAATTTCAATCAATGTTGATTGAAATGGACTATAATGTCCATTGACGTGGGCATTATAGTTAGAACCGACATTAAAGTTAGACCATCCTCACCTGCTGCCAGAGTCAAATGATTCCCTAGAGCACAGTTTTTAGTGTACTCCCCCTTTTGATTTTAATGAAGCTTCAGTCTCTGGTGTAATCTAATATCCATCTGGCACTTTTGGAAAGGCTTCATAAAGGTTTGGGGTTTTGTTTGTTTTCTCTTAGTTGGAAAACATTATCTTTGTAAAGTTTTGCTATTTATTTGTCATAAGTAATATAGGAAGAGGTTTGATTTGGAAAGTATTTTGTTTGTTTTCAATTTCTTTTAATATTAAAATTTTATAAAGATAATGAGACAACCATGAAAAAAAGTGACCAACTATGACCAAGGGCATGCAAATAAAAAATAACAAACTAAACTGAGAAAATGAAAAACAGTTTAATAAACACTCTTTCCTCTCCCTCCCCTTCTAATCCATGGAACAAATATTTAATATTTACTCAGATTACATTTTTAAAACCATGATCTTCCTAGCAGGAATGACACCCAAATTTTGCTTATGCTTTCAAATCCAGACAAATAAAAGAAAGCTGACAAAGGCTGCCTATATTAATCCCAACAGCCCAATGTAATTTTTTTAGATGACTAATCTCTGAGTGACACATAATTTTTGAAACTTTAAGAGTACCTGGCAAACTGTTGTAAAATCAGACTTGAATGCTAATTGTACCTCTGAAAAATACATATTAAAACATAATTTATTCTGTGTCTACTATAAGCTCAATGTTTTCCCTCCAGCCCTGCTGGCCCTATGGCCCTTTGTCAAGCATAGTTTATTATAATGAGGAGACTATGGAGAGGTATTTTTATTTTTATAATGGACTTATATTTTGGAGAGAAAAAATCAGAACAGAGGTTCAAGCTGACAGCAATAAAGAGACACTCCAACCCCTTAGAGGTGTCCCTAAAATCCTGAGGGAAAGTATACAGCAGTTTGACTCTGGGATAGTGAGCAGAAAGAAAGATATTAGCCATACTGCATTCACTACCTCTTGAGATATCCCATGCTACTTTTGGACAGCAATAATTGTTAAGAAATTTTTTGGTACTTGTTTATTAGGATTTTTTTAAATCATCTTTAGGATCAGCTATGATTTACCCCTCTGTAACTTCTACACATCACTCCTAATTCTGCCCTATGGGGCCAAGTGTAACAAGCCTTCAAAATACTAGAACAGAGCTGTCCTGTGCCTGCCCCTTCCCTTCTTGTGTCTGCAAAAAGTTGGGGCTTAAATATCTTTTCTTTCACTTGATTTTCATCCAGCATTGTCTCCAATACCCTTCCTATTTTTCTTTCCATATATTAAATTTTATTATTATTTTCTGATTAATAATAATTTACTTTCCCTCCCACTTCTTCCTCCACTAAACAGTTATAAAAAATAATGAAATCCTTGCAGTGAATATTCAGGGTCATACAGCTAGTAAGTATCTGAGGCTGGATTTGAACTCAGGTCTTTTTGACTCTAGGCCCAGTGCTCTGTCTACTCTAGTGACTCGTTGAACTCCAAAAGACTCAGTTGGAGGTGAACAACAAGAAGATGAATGCCATTCAGTGCTAGGATAGAGAAGAGGTAAATGGCTATGGAATTGCCTCTTCCTTACCTCTCAGTGATGTTGTGAGAATGTATCTTCAGAAAAAGAAATCAACATAATTCTCTGAACATCTTAAAAGTGGGAGCTGTTTTTATTTGAGATACAATCATTTGGCATTTAAAAACTAATTTAGACTCAATTTAAAATTTCATTTGTTTTTCATATATAAGATAAATTATAGACTAATTTTTAAAAAATATAACTAAAAACTTATTTGAGGTATGAGACTTCTAGAGCATAAACATGACCAGAAAACATATTCTGTTCTGGAGGTACCCAGCATCCTACCTTCCCTAGGAAATGTCAGCAATGTTCGATCCAAGGGTGAGTTTCAATGTTGCTTCTATCATTTAGATAACTTTGGGGGCACATGCTTGAGGTTTTTATTGATAGCCAAGATCAATTCACTCACTCCCACACAGCATGAGAAGAAACATAATCACTGTTTGTGCTGTAAAAGCCAACCTTTTCACTGTCAGTACTGTGATCCATTTTCGTCTTGGTCCCATCTCAGCATTTCCTTCCCCACATAAGAATTAGTTTTGAAATCCATAGAACCTTTAGGCAGAAGGGAAGATATTCACTGTAGATGTTAGCTTGTATGTCCCTAAGGACTCAAGCCTCTCAAGTGTAGCTTCTGTAATATCAGAGGCATCTCTTCCCCAACTCCTACTCTCACAAAGAAGACAGGTCCCCAAAAGGGGCCATATTTTACCCTCAGGGGTCTAGGGACGCCACCGAGGGATTGGAGCATCTCTTATGTAATGCCTTCAGCTCAAATCCCCATTCTATGGTGTTTTCCCCAGTATTAACTACCAGTGACTAGCACCCCAGTTTCATTTTACCAAACAAAATCAATTAGCTTTTCGAAGGTATATTTATTTCAAAGATGTAGCAAAAACAAAAGTACAAACATTTCTCCCAAACAAACAAAACCATCTGTCTCATACCACCATAGTCTCAGAGGAGTAATCTTGACGTAGTTTCTCCATATCATCTACTCCACCTGGCTCACTTCCAAATGTGGCATGGTCATAAAATGTATCCTCTTTGCAACTTCTGGGCTGAGTCCCTCAGATCATTTGATAGAGCCTTGCCTTGGGGCTGGCTAACCATGAAACTCAGCATGGACTCTGCTCTGAACTTCCATGTGACTTGCTCTCAAAGTTATCCAAGCTCAAAAGGTTAAAGCCTTTTACTTCAAAGGAAGAAAGAATAGATACAACATAGACAGAAGCAGCAGCAAGTTTATTCACTCTCAGCTTTGTGACAGCTCTGGATGAGAAAGAACCCTAAACCCTTACCCTACCAGAAGTCGACAGCAGCTCATCTTCCTTCTTTAATTCCAGCCAGTCTGGAAAGGCCCGGATACAAGATATTCAGCCTGGATGACTATGCCTTTTGAATATACCCTTATTCCAACTACATGGTCAATTAGGAGTCAATCTATTTATCAACTAGTTTTCGTAACAGAACCAGTTTTGGAATAACTTCACCTCCTCCAAATTGGGGAGCAGGGTGCTTCCCTTACATGTTATCATGTCTTTCCAGAATTGGCCTTTCCAGTTGCTTCCATATAGGGATTGCACCCCCTCTCCATTATACTATGAAACCAACTCAGCCACTTTGGCATTCTTGTCATATACCATGGGTTCATTTCTCCCCTCCCTTCTCAAAGACCAAGCATTTTAGAGAAGAAAATAAAGCAGCACCACAGAGCATACAGAATGGCATTTCTTACATTACTGAGATCTCTAATGACTTGATAATAGTATCATATACATACATACATACATACATATATATATGTATATACTATAAGCAATGGAAAATAGGTCTATTTTCACAATTATTTTAAACCAAATGAATATATTGGAAATGACCTTGGGCACTGACTTCCCTTCTTATGGTATGCTATTCTGCAGTTTGTCTTCATATTGTCCCAAATTCTACATGTCAGTCTTTAGTTAGAAAAAGCTTCTCCTGTCTGATACGGAGAAATGCTATTTTTAATCCCTGACCCTTGAGGTCGTGTCCAACACTTTTTTTCTTTCTGATGAATGCTATGTAAACAGTTTGGGGTTAAGAAACCTTGTAAATCTAACACTATCTAGAGATACAAAGACTTCCTGAACATTATGTATTTCTAGAGGTGTGTGTGTGTGTGTGTGTGTGTGTGTGTGTGTGAGGGGAGAGAGGGAGAGAGAGAGAGAGAGAGAGAGAGAGAGAGAGAGAGAGAGAGAGAGAAACATTCTCTGTGTTTGTTTTCAGCATCCTTTAGTAATGGTGTTGACATGAAATTCAGGCCAACTGTGACTGGCTATCCTGACAATCACACACAGTTGGTAGCTGTCAACTTTTTTGTATAACACATCTCACATCTTTGCTGAATTTTTAATCTCATCTAACAAAAAGAGCATACTGCATCCTTTGTATTTTTGCTTGGTAAGGAAAGCTTCCCTAAATATTTTATAACTTTCATATCAGGATTAGCTAAGAAATGGAGTGGTGATCAATGGAATAGGCTAGGTACAGTAGGACATGATTATAGTAATCTATTGTTTGATAAATCCAACGACTCCAGCTTCTGGTATAAGAACTCACTATTTGACAAAAGCTCTGGGAAAACTGCAAAATAATATGGCAGAAATTAGGCATAGACCAACATCTTACACCATATGCCAAGATAAGGTCAAAATGGATACGTGATTTAGACATAAAGGGTGATACTATAAACAAATTAAGAGAACAAGGAATAGTTTACCTGTCAGATCTATGAGAAAGGAAGAATTTATGACCAAATAAGAGATAGAGAACATTATGCAATACAAAGTAGATAATTTTGATTATGTTAAATTTAAAAAATTTGCACAAAGCCAATGCAGCCAAGATTAGAAGGAAAGTAGAAAGCTGGAAAACCATTTTTATGGCCAATGTTACTGATAAAGGTTTCATTTCTCAAATATATGGAGAAGTGAATCAAATTTATAAGAATAGAAGTCATTTCCCAATTGATAAATAATCAAAAGACATGAACAGGTAGTTTTCAGATGAAGAAACTAAGGCTATCTATAATAATATGAAAAAATGCTCTAAATCACTATTGATTAGAAAAATGCAAATTAAAACAAGTGTGAGATACTATACAATACCTCTCAGATTGACCAATATAACAGAAAAGGAAAATGATGAAGACAATGTGGGAAAATTGGAACACTAGTGAATTGTTGGTGGAGTTGATCCAACCATTCTAAAGAGCAATTTGGAACTACACCCAAAAGGCTATAAAACTGTATGCACCCTTTGATCCAACAATACCACTACTAGATATGCATCTCAAAGAGATCATGAAAAAGGGAAAAGGGGCCACTTGTACAAAAATATCTATAGCAGGTCTTTATGTGGTGGTAAAGAGCTAGAAATTGTGGGGATGATCATCAATTGGGGAATGGCTGAACAAATTGTGGTATATAAATGTAATGGAATACTATTGTGCTAAAAGAAATGATGAGTATGCAGATTTCACAAAAACCTGGAAAGATTTACATGAACTGATGCTGAGTGAAGTAAGCAGAGCTAGGAGAACATTATACACAGTAACAACAACATTATATGATGATCAACTATGACAGATTTATCTCTTCTCATCAATACAATGATCCAGGACAATTCCAAAAGACTCAGGATGGAAAATGTTATCCATATCCAGAAAAGGAACTATGGAATCTGAATGCAGATAAAATCATACTATTTTCACTTTTTTGTTTTTTGTTTCTCTTGCTTTTCCCCATTTTTTCTGATTCTTCTTTCACAACATGACTAATATGGAAACATGATTAACATGATTGTACATGTATAACATATCATATTGTCTTGGGGAGAGAGGAAGAAAGGGAGAGAGGGAGAAAAATTTGGAATTCAAAATCTTACAAAAATGAATGTTGAAAGCTATTTTTACATGTATTTGGGAAAAAATAAAGTATAAAAAGTATTAGCTTTGTTTAACCTATGACATTTCTAGTTCTGCACAGACATCAATTGATACCTAATATAAATGACTGATGTAATAATCCTAATGTGGTCCTCCACCATAATTAATGGTAAAATATAATGTTTATTATAATTCACATCCCATTGCAATTTCTTTCCTTAAGGAGCATTAGACTTGGTACCAGGAGACCTGGATTCTAATCCTATTTCTGACACTAGCTATTTTACTTCAGTCAAATCACTTCATTTTCTGACCCTCAATTTCCTCATCTATAGAACGAGAATGGTAATGTTTACATTGGGGCTGTGTTGCCTAGTGGAGAGAGAACTGGCCTCAAAGTCAGGAAGAACCGATTCTGTTATGAGACCTCTGCCTTATAATGATCATGTGACCCTGTGCAAGTGTATGTGTTATGTGTGTATGTGTGTATCATATAAATGTATGCATGTATGTATGTATGAATGTCTTCTTTACATGATCTATCTGGCAGTTCTATTAAGGGAACTAAGTGAAGAGAATGTTGGGCAAGAAAACCTGAGTTCAAATCCAGCCTCAGACACTGACTAGCAGTGTGACCCTGGGAAAGTCACTTAATCCTGTTTACCTCAGTTTCCTCATCTGTAAAATGAGCTGGAGAGAAGGAAATGGCCAAATACTCCAGTATCTCTGCCAAGAAAACTTCAAATGGGGTCACTTAGAGCCAAATGCAACTGAAACAACTGAACAACAACCACAACACAGGGCTGATAGGAAGATGAGAGGAGATAATATTTGTAAAGCAATTAGCACAGAACTTGGCACATAGTAGGCACTAGATAAAGGCTAGTTATTGTTATGCAAATACTTTATAAATCTAAAAATACATGAATGTTACTTAATATGATATACAATTATTTCATTTATGAACCTTAGCAGCTACTATCTTGAACCTGAATGACTACAGGTTAATAAAAGTCTAAACCTCAGAATTATTGATACCAGTAGATTCAGTCCAATTGAGTGGGGAGAAAAGTTGAACTCAAAGTCAAATGTCTTGTGTATTAGAAGACAGAGGTTCAGCACTAATTTACAAGGTAGTTCTGCATGCAAATCCAAGTTAATAAAGCAGAGCCCCCAAACCAGTTGCAATTAACAAAGGGAACAACAAAATCTATTGAAATTCTCTAAGATGAAGTTGGTTTGTTTACTTCTTTAGTGGGGAAGCAGAAACATAAAACTAGTAAGTGTGGTTTTAAAGAGGCATCTCATTCAGTTTCTACTTTCATAAAAATGAATTGTGACCGGCAGTTTAGTAAAAATTCCATGAATGTAAGTATACTGGCATAAACTAAAAATGAAAATCAAAGAGTTTATGCCTCCTAACATAGTGCCTGGAATGTGGCAGGTGTTTTTAAATAAATGCTTACTGATTAATTGATCATTTGATAAAACATTAAATCTGGAAGATGCTCTAGAAACTATCTAAAAGTGATCTCTTCATTTTACAGAAGGAAAAAATGAGGACCAGAGAGATAAAATCACCTACCTAAACATCATTTGGTTAGAGAGATGTGATTTTTAAAAACTGCTTCTGGTAAAATTTTCAAACTGGTCAATAAAATGTGATCTGATGGGGAGGTTCTGCACTCTTCAGAGAAGTAGCATGCTTTAGGGGATAGTGTGATGGACGCAAGCATTAGGATGAACTAGGTTCACAACCCACCCCTTATACTTATTGTTATATGATCCTGAACAAGTCTTTTTACTTTTCTCAGTCCCAATTTCTTAATTCATTAAATGAGGATATTAATAGCACTATCTCACTTGTTTTTTTAGATCAAATGAGGTAATAGGTATAAAACTATGTGTAAACTTCAGCATTTTACAGAAATGTCTATTGTTATCAATATCATCATCATCTCTGACCAGATCTTCATCAGAAAAATAATAAGGTATCAAGAAAGGTAATTACTGGGGGAATTTCTATCTAACAAAAAATTAGTCCTCAATTACAAATAATTTCAGGAAAATCAGGAGATTTTCTTTTTGCTGAAATGACCCAAATATCTACGACCTTTGCATTTCTTTGACTCCAGAGAAATGTGTTAAGATTACCAGGGTACAAATTAAGAGCTTTATCAAAATCCATTTCCAGATTTCCACTCTTTGGGACCTAGTATTATACAAAAACTTTACAAGTATCTTGGATGTGGAAAGTGCATACATTCATAAAGTTGTCAGAAAGTCCCAGCTGGTTGGCACTGTTAGTGTTACAGTATATAGGAACCAAATCTCAAAATAACTAGGCAAACTGAAGGAGTGTTTTATGTGAAATGTAAAGAAATCCAATAAGAACAAATGTGAATTATTACACAACAGCAACCTGATAAAGTAGGATCGGAGTATGAAAAAGAAGGTCTGAACAGCATAACCCCAAACCTAAACATGAGTCAACTATGTATGGCAGTCAGGAAAATGATGCCATTTGGGGTGGAAAAAAGTAGTATCTTCTGTCATAAGCAAACCTACCACTATAGTCCTGGTTGTTTAGGAAAAATGCAAGAGTTATAGAGAGTTTGTTGACACAGAGAGAAAGAGAGAGACAGACAGACAGATAGACAGACAGACAAATAAAGGAAACACAGTGAGAGACAGAGACAGAGACAGAGACACTGAAAGAGATATACTAAAGATATGGCCATATTTGAATACACTCTTATACACATCAGTGAATTCATGATCTCACCAATCCTCCCTCTAATGATGCAGATAATAGCCCATCCACAACTACTTACCCTTTAGTTCAAAATACTTCAGCTGATAAGAAACAAAAAATTGTCCTAAAAAATAAAGACTCATCATAATAAGATTCTTCTTAAATTTTTATTTTAAAATTTAATATTTTATTAAATAATTAGTATTTATTAAATATGAAATAAATATGAAATAATAAATATGTTATTAACTATTTAATACATTTATAAATGTATTGAAAGTAAATTTTATTAAATAAATTAAAATTAAATATTTTATTTTCCCCAATTACATGTAAAAACACTTTTTTAACATTTAAAAAAAATTTTGAGTACCAAGTTCTTTCCTCCATTTCCACTCCCCATTGAGTAGAAAAGCAATTTGAAATGTGCAGTTATGCGAAACATATTTCCATGTTAGTCATGTTGTGAAAGAAAATACAGACCAAAAACAAAATCCTCAAGAAAAATAAAGAAAAAGTTATGCCTCGATTTGCAATCAGACTTCATCAATTCTTTCTCTAAGATGGATAGCATTTTTCAAAAATCTTTTGGAATTGTATTGGAACATTGTATTGCTGAGAATAGCTAAGTCATTCACAGGTGATCATCATACAATATTGCTGTTACTGTATCAACTGTTCTTTGGTTCTGCTCGTCTCACTTTATCAGTTTATCTAAGTCTTTCCAGGTTTTTCTGATTGATCCTGCTCATTATTTCTTAAAGCACAATATATTCCATCACAACCATATATAATAATTTGTTCAGCTATTCTCAAATTGATGGATATCTTCTCAATTTTTACTTCTTTGGCACCACAAAAAGAGCTGCTATAAATATTTTTGTTCAAGTAAGTCCTTTTCCTTTCTGTTTTTTTATCTCTTTGGGATGCAGACCTAGTGATGGTTTTGCCAGGTCAAAGGGTATGCATGCTTTTATAGCCCTTCGGGTGTAGTTCCAAATCGCTCTACAGAATAGTTAAATCATTATACAACTTCCTTAACAGTTCATTAGCATCTCAATTTTCCCATATCCTCTCCAGCATTCATCATTTTCCTTTTCTGTCAGATTTAGCCAGATTAGGTATGGGATAGTAACTCAGAGATGTTTTCATTTGCATTTCTGTAATCAATAGTAATTTAGAGCTAGCTTTGATTACTTCACCTGAAAATTGCCTTTTCATATCCTTTGACTATTTATCAATTGAGGAATGGCTCTTCATAATGAGATTTTTGCAGGGAACAAACCGAAAGAAGACAAGGGTAAAAAGAAACTATAGCTTCCTCCACTATCACAGAGATCAGGCAGGACAAGGAGGAATAGACACTACAGCACAGGCACCAAGGACAAAGCAGAAGGGAAGAAGCAAAGAGCACCAGGGAACCCATAGAACACATAAATGAATATATAGGATAGACTGTGTGTGTTTGTCCTTCATTGCCAAGAAGACCATGCCATCAGAGAAATGATGACATGACTTGCACTTGACTTTGTTTTGAGCAAGGGAGGGCTGTGCAGGTCATCAGCCTCACTTCTCCTCTAGAGCCATCTGAATCTAGTGACCAGATCCTCATCAGGATGACTGGAGATGACCCAGGATGAGGCAATTGGGGTTAAATGATTTGCCCAAGGTCACACAGTTAGTGAGTGTCAAGTGTCTGAGGTGATATTTGCACCCAGGTCCTCCTGACTCCTGCTCTATCCACTGCACCACCTAGCTGCCCCTGTTACAGGATAGATACTTGTTAAAGGAAGAGACTCCACTTATTTTGGAGAATGATCTTTATAATTGGAATCCCTTTCCCTTCTTCTGGAAGTCAATCACAGTCCAGACAGTAAAAATATCCTGCGGAAAAAATTTTTCAAACACCATGGTGCTTAGATGGAGCCATCTCACTGTATACCAGTATATATTTTGTAGAAGAGTAGCTTTGTGTTCTGCAAACTTGAGACTTATTCAAAGCTTCCATCTGGAAATTATATAAGAAAAGTTCTGCTGAGTCAGGACAAGATAAAGCAGGAGGCACAAACTAATCATAAAAAGAAGGAAACTTTGAGGTGACAGGTTGAGTAAGACAAATGGTCAACTCTCCAACACTCCCTGCAGTTTGCTTCTTGATCTAATACACACCTCTCAGCATGGATTTCTGAATTAGCAACCAATTTTTCTGCTTATTTCAAAACCCTGGATTTTAATGCTCTGCAGTTTTATGCTTATCAATAATTCCTACTTCTCAGTTTATACCAGATCTCCTCCTAGCTTACAACTCACATTGATAGGTAAGGGTTGTCCTTTCCTCACCCTAAGGTTGGTCTAATAATCAGCAGGTTTGTGTTGTGCCTCAGGCAGGATGTGATCATTTTGTCTAGCTGCCTCAAAGTCAGGTTATAGATCATGATGGCAGAACCATTTGTCATATGACAAATCAAGTAAATGAAAATGAGAATCCCAGAGACCACCAGGATATGATGATGGCCTTCCCAAACCTCTGCATACTAGCAATGCTACAAGGTATGTTTTCAACTCTAGAGACAGAAAATTCCTGGTTTAGACACTCCTACAAGTCAATGGCCTTGTTGGCAGAGAGCACTTAGAGTTCTCCAGATGTGCTTCTTTTATTGATGCTTTTTAAAACAATAGGGGTTCTTGATACTTCTACTCCCATCCTGCAACAATAGAACCTATCCTTGTTAAAAAAAAAAAAGCATACTTAAAAAAAACAAAGTGACACAGTTGACATTGATATATACAGAAATGTATAAAAACGTGTATGAAACATCTACCTCATTTTACACCTAGACTCCATGACTGCTGTCCTAAAAGGAGAGAGGTCTGTTTCACTGCCCGTCTCTGGAGTCAAGACTGAATATGGTATTGATCAGAATTATATTATCCTTCAGTGTTATTTTCCTTTATGATAACACCATCATCATGGTAAATCCATTTCCCAGTCAATTGGCACCCACTATGTTTCCAGTTTTTTATTACTACAAAAAATGCTGCTATATTTTTATATATGTGTATGGAATTTTATACTACTGTGTATTTTTTGTATATATGAGACTTTCCCCTGTCTTTGCCTCCTTGAGGTACATGAACAGCAAAGATATTTTATATATGGTACATACAATTTAATGATTTTTTTAGGTCTAGGCCCTGAATGCTTTCAAAAACAGGCAGACAAATTCACAGCTCTGCCAGCACTGTATTAATGCACTTATTTTCTCACAGCCCTTCCAACATTTACCATTTTCCTGTTTTGTGTTATTTATTGATCTTGTGGGTCCTACACCATGTGTCCTGACCCAGTGCAAGTTGTTTATAGAACTTCAGCCCCAGGGATTTCCCCACATACTGAAAAGGTTTATTATTGTTTGATCATTCTGTCATGTCTGCCTCTTTGTGACCCATTTTATTGGCAAAGATACTAGAATGATTTGCCATTTTATTCTCCAGCTCATTTTACATATGAGGAACTGAAGCAAACAGGATTAAATAACTTGCCTGGGGTCACACAGCTAGTAGGTGTCTGGGGCTGGATTTGAACTCAGGAAGTTGAGTCTTGTTGACTCAGAATCTTTCCTCTCTTTTTTCTTCTCTCTTCTCTCTTCTATCTCTCTCTCTCTCTCTCTCCTGTACCTCTCTCTCTCCCCTCCACCTAGCTGACTACCGAGCAGTTTATTTCCATAATATTCCACCTGTTGGTCACCTATTCAGTCACTGAAGATGACCTCTTACTTAGCAAAGTGGAGGAATTTCACCAGATTAGGAAGACTTTCTTTCCTTAGCAAAAGTGGCTAACCAGTAAATTTACTAGTTCTGGTCAAGGCAAAGGACTAGAATATGCCAACTCCTTATAGATTTTAATCAGGACTTTGTGTAGAATATTCCTTCCCTGACTGATCCATTTTTGGAGAACTTCACTATCCCTAAGACCAATTAACCTTGGCAAACATGACTACCTACTTTCCTGATGATGAACCTACTTATACACATTCTTATACTCTGGCTATAGATCCCCTCAGGACAACCTTAGCACTTCCTTTTCCCTTAATACTACTGGGAACTCAGAGCTAAACAAACTAGTCAGAAACATCATATCTTCCAGGGCTTGACCATCATGTCTCCCAGAGTGCTAATATCACCCCTACCACAAAGATTAGCCCTAGGTCCCAAGGCTGAGTAACCTGTTCAGATACCTAACTGGGAATGGAATATCTGCCTCTGGCCCAACTTAGAATGTACTCTCTGGCTCTGAAGCCTTAACTCAAGGCTTACTGGAAGTACAGAATTGACTCTTGGGATCCATTTCTGGTATAACAAAAAATACAAAATACACCCCCAAATCGTCTAGGTATTGGTACCCAAACATCACCTTTTATTATCACGCCTTCCCTCTAACTCACTCCCCTCAACCCTCAGGCCAGCAGTAAGTAATACAGCCAATACTTTCATGCAGTCAGTATTTGGGGTCATTACTTCCGATTTATCTTCTAATATACGAAGCCCTTTCAAACCTTTCAAGGTTGTGGGTCTTAAGAAACAAACTGAAGCTTTGATTAGTGGATTTGTAAAGTTGAGAAAGCAGCAGAGTCAAAGAACTTGATTGTTTAGGTCATAGACAGCTTTACTTACTCTGCTTGATCTGCAGAGCCTTGCTCTGCTCCCCTCCCTACACTCTGTCAGTTACATACGACCCACAGGAAAAACTTGGAGTTTAAAAACCTATGGAACTCTGAACACCAAGGTTCTTTGGTGGTTATTGGACAAAAGATCATAGCCTACAGAGATGAAGATTTGGGAAGTGTGCTGAATGATACCTATAAATTAGAGTAAGGTTTCTCACTGAGGAGATCTAACCCTGAACCAGAAAAGGTCATAAAAAGCAAACAAATAAACAAAAAACCTAGCTTACCTTATACTCCTCTGCCATTTGCTGCTTGAGGTTTTTTAAATAACAACAGCAAAAATAATAGCAGCAGCAACCACAACAACCATGTAAGAGTCCAATGAAGGGAGTAGAACTGAAGAGACTTCCATTACAAACGTTAAAATTCACATCAAGAGATAAATAGGGAAACTTCATTAGGGTAGAGCTGAGATCCAAAACCTAGCTCCTCTGACAGCAAATCCAGTATTCTTCCTACTATACTATGGGGTTCGAAATTGCCTAATCTAATAAAACTGAATCAGAGCTCCGAGTCAATAGCACTTTATCAAGGGGTCCATGACACCCTTCCAATGAAGCGAACCTCATGTTCTGAGATGCTCCCTTCCTCTGGGGCCTTAGTTTTATAGGGCTTGATACCCAGATAATACAGAAGAGGCACAGTAAAATGCAGAGCCTCATTGGTTGATAGATCTTGACTCTGTTCCACCAGGAAGGTCTACATAAAACACAGCATCCCATTGATTGATAAATGACCTGATGAGGAGACTGTAACAGACCTATCTTGACTTTTCAGGAGGTTTTACTGAGCCGGTGAGCAGACTCACAGTCTGGGTTGATAAACCGATGTCAAAGCAACTATATGCATCAATGAACCAATTAACAGGCAGGTTACAGACAAGCAAGCAGGATCACTTATTGGTCAAGTGCCCATGACCATCTTTTTATCCTGGGCAATACAGGGATGATGAAAGGTGGAGAGGCAACAAAAATAGGTGGGGGAACTTTCCATGTCATTGAATCACCACTGCCATACTGCGCTTGGTCACCATAACAAGGCAAAAACAACAGTGGAGGACTTCGAGTTAGTTTCCTATGATTAAGCAAGTGAATTTACCATCTGCAGTTCACAGCTCTGGAGCCTAACATACAGAATGTATAATCACCACCTCTACAGAATCATATCAAGCTGATTAATACTGATTAGACTAAAATAGGGACCTAATTAATCATTTATCACAGCTGCCACTTCTCACAGCTGGATAAGGGCAACAGAAAAATATTTTTAAAAGAATATCTAGAATTTAACAAATTGTTAGAAAAGTCAATTCTGAAAGATTTATACTATTTTCTAAATGGGAGAATAAAAGACCAGATATTTCTCATCATCATATATTACCTTTATAAAAATAGATCATGTGTTAGGGCACCAAGAATTAATAAATGTACAAAAGGAAGAATACTAAATACAGGCTTTATAGATTATCATAATAAAGATTAGCAATTAATACAAAAAACATAAGCAAAAGATGCCAATGGAGACTTCATAACAGCCCAAATAATGAGTACCGAGAAGTACAACTCATAGAAACAGTAATTGCGAAGAGAATGATAACAATGAAGACACATCAAAATTTTTGAGATGCAGGTAAAGCAGCTCTCAGAGGAAAAAATATACTTTGAAAATATATATTAATAAAATATAAAAATAATGGATTTAGTATGACTATTGTAAAAACCAGAGAATTAACAAAGAAACAAGGCCAAAATAAGTTCAAAAGAAGAAATCTTAAAAACTAGAGGAAATATAGATAAAGTGGAAATAAAAATGACCATAGAAACTATTTTTGGAAATGACTGTAAAATCAAGAAAACTTTAGCAAAACTATTCAAAAGAAGAAAAAAATAAAATTGCCAAAATAAAAAATGAGCAATGTGAAATCATAGTAAATAGAGAAAAGTTAAAAATAATTATAAGATACAGTAGATACAAAATTATACGAGGGTCAGGAGAAAAATTATTTCCCTGTTATCCCCTCTGAGTGATTCCCTCTTAGGGTCTGGGTTCTTCCTGAGCTACTGACTCCTGATAGAACTTCCTCTGACTCTCTGACCCATGACTGTTAAAGGTTGCAGAAGGTCCTATCCAATTCTTAGTCATCCAAAGAAGTTAATCCTTTCTGACTCACACAAGGGATTTATTTGTATCTCATAATGTATCATCTAATATATTTCATTTTAATAATGAATAAAGTTTAATAACTTTTTATTGGTTCCTTATATGTGATTAGATTCTAAGATTTCAAGGACCATTTCCTTGACCATTTCCCACTTTACCCAAATATTCGCTGTCTCAAGAAAATCATTCATGATGCATTTTTGCAAAGTCCATTTGGCACTAGCAAAACCCAAGCAGAAAGGATAGAAGAGACATCCTATTTACAATAGCATGATACATTAAATATATAGGAGTCAACTTACTACGACCCACACAGGCTATCATATATATACAGCTGTCAAAACAATATTTACAGAAATAAAAGATCTAAATAATGGCAGAGATTTAAATGGCCATGACTGAGCTGCGCCAACATAGTAAAAATGATATTATGCAAATTATGATTTATCATTGTACCAATCAATTGCCAAAGAGATACTTTATAAAATTAGACAACACACTAGCAAAGCTCATTTGGAATAACAAATAAAATTATCAAAATGTTAGAATGAAAAAAATAAGAAGATGTTGGAATGTTTTAGCCCTATCAAATCTTAAATTATATTGCAAAACAATAATTATCAAAATAGCTGTTATTAAAAAAAATGGAAGGGACAGCTAGGTGGCACAGTAGATAGAATATGAACCTGGAGTCAGGAGAATATGCGTTCAAATTTGACCTCAGACACTTGACATTTACTAGCTATATGATGCTAGTCAAGTCACTTAACCCTAATTGCCTCACACACAAAAAAGAAAAGACAGACAACCAGATTAAAAAAAATGAACTAGGAAAGAAAAACAGATGGAAAAATTGTTCGCAGTAGGATAGTGTTCAATGAACCTAAGATATCAAACTCCTGAGGAAGAGAATCTTTATATGACAAGAATTTCTAGGAAAAATTGAAAAATACTCCAGTGGAAAAGAAATGTTTCAACCAGTATCTTATATCATTTGCCACAATTAAGTTCCAAATGGATAAATGATCTAAGTATAAAAGTCATACCATAAATAACTTATGTAGGAATGAAATACTTTATTTTCACAACTGTGATTTAGGGAAAAATTTCTAATGAGACAGTATAGAGAACATCATAAATGATAAAATAGCTATCTTGATTAAATGAAATTATAAAGTTTTTATCAAAATAAAATCCTTGAAGTTAGATTCAGAGTAAAAGACAAGGAATGGGAAAATATTTATACTAAATATACCTGAAAAAAAGTTTAGTATCCAAAATCTATGGGAAATTGACACAAAACCATAAGATTAAAAACCATTTTCCAATAGGTGAAGGGTCAAAGCATATGAACAGTTTCCAAAAGATAAAATGCAAACTATAGTAGTCATCTGAAAAATTATTCAAAATCATTAAGAAGCAGAAAAATGAAAATAAGTACAATCTTCATGACCATCAAATTAGCAAAAATAGGAAAAAATGGGAAATTTAAAATTGGAGAGACTGTGAGAAAACAAACACTTAATAAAAAAAACAATCCTTAATAAAAAGATGTGTTCTATAAAACTTGGACTCAGTCAAAAGGTCACACTTGAGGATCAAGAACACCATATGTGGCCTTGAGGCCACAGGTCCCCGACCTCTGAGTCCTAGAGGACCACATGTGACCTCCAGGCCACAGATTCTCCAACCTGGTCCATACCCTTTGACTCTTATGTCCCACAACTAGGGACTCCCTCCCAAGAGGATTATTGATACAGAAAAAAAAATATATTACCAAAATATTCATAGCAGTATTATTTGTGATGACAGAAAGCTGGAAAGGAAACAAGATTAGAAAATGGATTGGGAAATGTCCAAACATGATGTTATGTATGTGTCTAATGGAACATTCGTGCTTTGTAATTAATGACAAATATAAAGAATTGAAATTATGAATTATGAAAAAAACTTGTATAGCAGGATGCAGAATGAGGGCAAATCAAAAAAATATAATCAATAATGCAAACAAAGGCAATACTGAGCGGCAGCTAACTAAGTAAAAATAAAGACTCATATTAGATAGTGATAACTCAATCTCGAGAAACTTTCCTTAGTTTTTTTTCCTGAAGTCCAGAAATATGAAGCGAAAAAATCAATGATACTTAGAAAACATAAATACTGATTTTTCTTATTAAATAATAAGAGAAGGGGTTTGGTAATCCAGAAAAAAATAGATTGTCTGTGGTTAAAAACAAACTACTTGAGACTAGCATTGTGAAGCCATTAGAATTCTTCCCAGTTTTCGACCTTAATGAAAACTCCATCTCTTTGCTTTTGATTCAACTGCATGAACTTTCTCTGATAGATAAGGGTCTCTTCTGCTTTTAAAGGTCAACAGAGAAGAAAATGCTACAGGAAACCTTTAGAATTCATCCCCCTTTTAAACAACAATTACTGACAAGTAATTCTTCCTAATACGTAAAAAAAGTCCTTCATAAATACAATCAGTTCTCATACGCCTATGATAATTTAGCTGTGATTCTCCAACAATATTTATAACTTGCCTCAATAGTCATTTGAATGGTGGAAAAACTCATTCATTTGACAATTAAGTACTAAGCATATAGTACTGGGTTCTGGGGAATATGAGATGTTTAGAAAAGACAGTTCATTTCCTGGGAAATTTTAGTTTCATCATGGGATAAAAAACACTTTTTTGTTTTTGTTCAGTTGTTTCAATCACATCCAGCTCTCTGTGATCCTGTTTGGGGTTTTGTGGGCAAAAATATTGGAGTGATTTGCCATTTCCTTCTCCAGTTCTTTTTACAGTTGAGGTAACTAAGGTAAACAAGGTAAAGTGACTTGCCCAGGGTCACACAGCTAGTATGTGACTGAAACTGGATTTAAGCTCAGATCTTCCTGACTCTAGACCTAGTGCTCTATCGACTGTGCCACCTATGCATACCATGCAGACATATATAACTATAATTTACAGCATTATATAAGTGCATTAGAGAAACACAAAACAAAGCTCTTTGTGAGGTCTGAAGGGAAAGTCAGAAAAAAACAACAGGGATTTGGGAAATCTGTAAGTAGCAGGTGACACTGGAGTTGGTATTGAAAGGATGAATGGGACAAGCAAAGGAATATGGTATTCCAAAAATAAGGAATTCTTGAGCAAAAGCATGGAAGTAATAGGGTTTCTATGCCTGATGTAAATAATTGATTTTACTGATTACTATCTGAATTTATTTTTTCTACTGAAACAAATGCTTTTTCTACATGGAACTTCAAATTATAAGATTTGACTGAGCGATTTAAGTTCTTTTAAATAATCAGTTAATGAACTCATTCATCAAATCACAGGATTTAAAATCTAAAAGGAATGATGAGTCCAAATCTCATCTCAGAGTTGGTTGGTTGTAGTTTTCATTCTCAAAGGTGACCAAAATGACATCACTATGTTGGAGTCAAGCTACAGTATATCCCACTGTGTCTGATAAGACCAATAAGAGTTTGGATGGCTCAACCAAGGGTGAGGAACAAATAGTTCCCACGGACAACTGGAGTGGAGATGTCTCTAAATTTGTACATTTCTTTCCTTGCCTTGCCCGTTTTCATTTTTGACCCTCAAGAGCAAGGTCTATCAACCAATAAGGTTCTGTATTTTACCAAGCCTCTTTTACATTTTTGGGTATTAAATCCTAAAAAGCAAGGTCTTGGAGACCAAGATCATGAGGAAGATCTGAGATCTACTTCAATAAAGTGCCATTGGCTCAGAGTTCTGCCTCAGTTTCTTTTATTTAAGGTTAAACAATTTTAAACTCTATAATTCCAAAGTTCTTCTGAGAGACTTTAAGAATGTCCTTGTATTGTTTCCTCCAATCTTCATATGATTACTTACCTTGCGTGAATTCTATACTTGTCTAGTTCAGACATTTGACTTTGAACAAGTCAATGAACTTCTGTCTGCCTCAGTTTCCTCAACTGTAAAATGGAGACAATAGCACTTGCCTCAGAAGGTTGTTCTGAGGATCAAATGAGATAGTATTTGTAAAATTCTTAGCACAGTGCTGGCACATAATAGGCACTACATAAATTCTAGCTTCTAGTATTATTGGTAGTAGTTGGAGGAGACCTTAGCTATCTTAGTGATTTTGATTCCCTCTTTTATTCATGGGAAATTGAGTTCCAAAAAGATTAATTGATTTGCCCAAAATTAAACCTCAACTTAGTGGCAAGGATAGTTTTAGGTTATAGAACTACTGATTTCCACTTACTTAATAAATTTGACTGCCATTTAAAAATGACTAAATTAAGTGACTATTTAATTAAATTAACAAAGTAAATCAGATTTTTGGCATTGTATAAACACAGCATATATCTCTGAGTTGGTACAGAATTGTATAGACACAATTATACTACTTTAATTCTAAACACCAAAGTCTTAGATAAACAGATATTTTTGGGACATAAAGAACAGGACAAAAATATTTTGTCTTAAAAAAAATATATTACAGTCTATTTTCACACCAATCATTAACATGAAAGCTGCTCCAACATGCCCTGGATACTCCATAATCAACATCATACAAAATCTATATGTAATTCCCTCCTCACTCTACCTCACTAAGTTGCAGGGGGAAGATAGCAAACTGAGTTAAAGATCCCATGAGTTCACTTACCAAGTTTCAAAGTTGCAACAAGATGGAATAAGCAAGAGGGAAGAGCTGGGATCCATCTTGAGAATGAAAGTGATGTGGGACATGGCTAGGACATAAATTTTTTAAGGACAGAAAAGAGGTCATGGCATTAGACCAGTTATTTACCTTCCAACTCATATAGATAGGACTAAGAAACCTGGGCAATTCACACTCTGGCAACTTACTGGTATAAACAGGAACCAAAAAGAACCCAGAGGATCCAGGAAAACCAAGGTGAGGGTCGAGTAAAACAAGGATTAGGGTAAAGTGAGAAGGTAACAGAGTTGGGATTAAGATCTACCCTGTTTAGCCATATGACACCCCCTAGGGGAGTTGGTGACAAATTTTAATTTAAAAATTCTGAATTTAATTTGAATTTTGAATTTAAATTTGAATTTAAACATCAGAACTAACTATTTATGAAGCTTTCAACTCCTAGGTTTCAGAGCTTGCCTGTAGATTAAATGGGCTGCCTTGAGTTTAGGAGGCTCATGCTAGAAGAAGAAACCAATGGTGGTTGATTAAATATTTGATATTATTCCTTTTCCTATTATTATGAATAAAAAATTGTATACAAAGTGTGTGCTTAAGGGAATAACTCTGTTGACACCCAAAAAGTGAAAGAAAAGGAGTGGGTTTTTTTTTTCAAGGGAGGAGGGGAAAACTACAACTCAAAAAGGTCTGACTGGGTAGATCCATACGTATACTAATCATTTCCCAAGTATTCTTAACCTGTTGTCTGTGAACTTTTTTTTTTTAATATCTTGATAACTATTTTCATATAATTGTTTTCTTTTGTAATCTTACTGAATTTTATGCATTTGAAAACATTATTCTGAGAGAGGGTCCATTGGATTCACCATATTTCCAAAGGGTTCCATGATGCACAAAAATTTAAGAATCTCTGCTTTAGACAACAAGATATATACTGCCGCCCATAAAAGGGGCAGATGTAATTAGTTCTCTGAGAGACAGAAAGAGCTACCTCCAGTCTTTTGTTGCTCAAAGAACATATGGCAACAAGAATGAGCAGGTACTTGACCCTCATCACTAAACAGGTTGCATACTTTTGTCCAGAACTTTTCCAAGGCTTCTAGAAAGATGATGATGGAGTAATTTAGGAGTCGCACCAGTATTAGGACCCCAGGTACCTGACTTCTGCTTAAATAATGGGTTTGCTTGTCTCATTAGATAAATGTACTGAACTGGCAGCAGTTTAATTGAACAAAACAAAGGACCAGATGTTTTGGTATTCACACACAGTCACAGTCAACCAGTTGGTGTGGAATTGCATAGATATATCTATACTCTTCAAATTCTTGTAAGCTTTTCATGAATAGAGACGTTTTGCTTTATATTTATATCCTCAGAGCCTAACACAATTCCTAGCACATATAAGACACTTTCAATGAATATTTGTTGACTGATTGAGGTCTGTTGCTGGGACTTTAAAGGAATGTGTGAAAGAATCTGATGGGGCGGTAAAAATTGAAAGTCCTTTTGTGGCTTAATAGAAGGATGCCTAAGCCTTGAAGAAAATAATGTGCAAACATATAAATAAGTACAAGACACATATAAAGTAAATGCAAAGTAATGGGGGGAAAGGATTCTAATAGATGGAAAATCAGGAAAAGCCTCCTTATAGCAAGTGGCATTGAGTTAAATTTAGAAAGAAGCTAGGGATTCTAAGAAGGAGAGGCAAGGAAAAAGTGCATTTCAACCACAGAGGACATGCTTTGCAATGGACAGAGAGGTAAGATAGAGAATGCTATGTATGGAGAACAGGGAGAAGACCATTTTGAGAGACCGTAGAGTATAAAGGGGACTGATATGAAAGGAAACTGGAAAAATAGGCTGGAATCAGATTGTGAAAGGCTTTCGGGGTCAAAGGCATTAGTATTTTATCCTAGAAACATTAGGGAGCCATTAGAGTTGCTTGAGCAGAGAAGTGACACAGTCAGACTTTTACTTTAGTTAATGTCACCTTGACAGTTTTGTGGATAATAAATTAGATAGGGAAGCAACTGGAGGCAGAAAGACCAGTTAGTAAACCATTACAATTGTCCCAATGAGAGGTTGTAAGGACCTGAACTATAGTCAGGGCTGGATGAGTGGAAAGATGGGAGAAATGCCATGGAGGTAGAATTAATAAGACTTGGCAATTGATATGTGGGTGAAGGAGAGGGGAGAATCATGGAAGACTCTAAAGTTATGAAACTGAGTTTGAGTTACTTGAAAGATGATTTCTTGACAGAAATATGGAAAAGGGGTGTGTTTGAGTAAAAGCAAATGAGTTTGCCTTAGGACAAATTGAGTTTAAGATACAGGACGATCCAGTTGGAAATATCCAATAGGTAACTGGTATTATGGGAATGGAGTTTGGGGAAAAGTTAAGTGTTAGAGAAATAGGTATGGGAGTTGTCTCTATAATGTGCATGTAGTGGTGAGTTTTAGCACCCCAGTGTGTCCCTTGCAGGGAGAATAGCAACATTTGTGGCAAGTTCTTCAATTTGAAAAGGCTACAAGCCAAGAACAAAGTGGAAGGAGTGTTGATGCATGATATTCTATTTGCAAATGATTGTGCATTCAATGCAGCCTCTGAAGATGAGATGCAACAAAGTATGGATCAATTCTCTGCTACTTGTTCCAATTTTGGCCTAATAATTAACACCAAGAAAACACAGGTGCTCCATCAACCACCACCACACCATCTACACATGGAACCAAAGGTTACAACAAATGGAGAAATTTTGAATGCTGTGGATAAGTTTACTTATCTTGGTAGTGTACTTTCCAGGGATGTACACATTGAAAATGAGGTTGATGCACTTATTGCCAGTGCTAGTTCAGTGTTTGGGAGGCTCTGAAGAAAGGTTTGGGAGAGAAGAGGTATTGGACTGATGACCAAACTGAAGGTCTGCAGAGCTGTTGTGCTGACCTCATTATTATACGCTTATGAAACATGGACAGTCTACCAGTGCCATGCCAAAAAATTGAATTGCTTCCATTTGAACTATCTTAGGAAGATTCTGAGGATCACCTGACAGGATAAGGTACCAGACACTGAAGTCTTTGCTCAAACTGAACTGCCAAGTATTCAAACTATGCTTCAGAGAGTGCAACTCATATGCCCTGGCCATGTTGTTTGAATGCAAAGTGTATACTTGCCCAAAAAACTATTTTTTGGAAAACTTGCATGGAGCAGGCAATCACATGGTGGCTAGAAGAAACGATACAAGGACACTCTCAAGGTCTCTCTCAAGAACTTTGGATTTGAGTGTGCAACATGGGAGACACTAGAGCAGGGCCACTCAGCATGGTGTGCCCATATCAGAAAGGGTACTGTGCTCTTTGACCAAAGCAGAATTGAGACAGCATGGATTAAATGCAGGATGTTGGTCTGATCAGTCACAGCTGGACACACTAAAATTTCACTTATCATGGTGAGGTCATTTTGGTCCTCTTTGAAGACAAACGACAACAGCCAAGCAGCCCCATTTGTAATCCATACTGTTCTTGGGAAATTTTTGTAGGTAGCGGTCGGCTTATAACAATAACAGTCCTAGTTTAGTAATAGTGATAAATGGAACTGAGGGAATGGAGGTTCCCTGAAGCTGCCCTACATGAGGCTGATTCTGAAAGGGTTCAAGTTTGCTTCCAGGGTTTATCTTTATTACATCTACCAGAGTACGTAGAAAAAATTGTATCATCTTTTTAGTGGCTAGCCTCCTTAGTGGAAACATCTAAGGTGATGATTATAGTTTGCCTTTTTTTGCATTGATTCCAAGCAGAATCAATGTCTACGCTTCCTTCTGTGTTTCAGCTCACAATGAAACAGAAAAGTATCTACCCTCCTTTTAAAGCAGAGGTTTTTGATTGAGAGAGGAGAGGAGGGAAGGTAAGTCATGAGTGAAGATTGCCAGGGCAATCCCCGTCACTCTAAATTAAGGCAGCTGCTGACCCCCTATGTCATCTTAGGTAGAAGGAGGAGGTAGCCCCTTCCCCCACTTCAAGCAAGATGCTTTTCCTCAGTTTTCATGCAAGATTTCACTGAGCTTTCTCAGGGATTCTGGAGGTCATACCTGAGGACAACCAAGGTATCTCCCAACTTGGATTAGGGAAACTCTACAGGTTCTACAGGAAGCAAACCGTTGAAATCTGGCAGAATTGGATTGGTTTTCTATCCTGTGTGGTTACACTCAGGGAGATGCCAATTAAATAAAAAACTAGGAGTTTCAGAGAGTAGACATTTCCAGATATGGAGAAAATGTTCCCCCAGAAAAGAAGCAGGACAGGAGGAAGGGTATGAGAAAGCAAGGGAAAGGGCGTTTGGACAAAGAAAGACTAAATCTTCAGGTTTTTCCAGACTACAGCAATCTTAAACACTTGAATTTTATTTATAATAGATAAAAATATGTTTCCGGTTCAAAAATAGTTTTTGACAGTTTATTTTAAAAATTAATTTTCCTGGCATCAAAGCTGCTCAGTTATCCCCTGAAGTGCTCCATAACCAACATCATAGACAAAGTATAAACAAACCATGGTGACAGTACAGCCCAGAGGCCTCCCTCAAGTGGTCTGGGAATGGAACACAAGCAAACAATCATTTTTCTCTTAAGCTGCTGGGAAAAGAAGAAAACAATTTTTCATTCTGCCCCCAGGAATAGATTCTAACTGTTAGGAGTACCCCCAGGAATCCACAGAACAGTGCCATCGGCTGAAAAATGAATCACAGGTAATTGCTGGGTGCCAGTAGTTATTTTTTTTCTATGTGGATATATGCTTGGATTATTTATTTTAATCAACTTGACAACTTGCTTATTTGGAGCCAGCATCAAGAAAAATCCATCTTTGCATCACACACACATAAAAAAGTAGAAAGAGCATTTCATTATAAGGTTTTGTGATTTGAGATTCACATGTATCTTCCCCCATGCTTTTAAGTATGTGTTTGTCTCCTCTGCAATGACAAAACTTTTCCAAGTTCTTGAGAAACTTGTTACTGTCTTTAGAAACTTAAGAAATTGCACAATGAAAGAAACAGTTATTCTGTTTGTTTCTGTCTGTCTGTGTGCATATTCCTGCAGTCTTCCTTTGATGATCACGTAGCCTTTTGGGGTTTGTATTAAATTTCACCCAAAATGAAGAAATAGGTATGAAAATTGCCAGAGAAGGGGTTATGTTGAAGCTTTTATCTACATCAAAAGAATCCCTGAAAGCAAAAACATTGTTTTTAATTACTTGAGGACATTTTTGTGCTATCTATAATCTATTTGGTATAAGAATGCATTTCAGAATGTAAGAAAGGACAGAGGAGGGAAAAAAGAAACAATGATTGAAGCTAAGTATAAGCTTTATGGAAATAATAAAAAGCTACCTTAGAGGAAATTTGAGGTATTAGCAATTTCCTACTTTTTGGCTCACTGATAGTACTCCATACTGTAATGTTCTCTTTTTATATGCTATCCAAAGAAATACCAACTAGCAGAAGTATCAATCCAAAGTGAATGTCAGAATGTGCTTAGCAATTAATGAGTTCTAATTTTGTGTATAGAAAGAAAATGTTCCAGCAACAAATTTATTGACAGATACAGAAATGATACCCAGGCAAGAAGAGAAATTAATTGAACCAATTACAACCATACTGGTTTTTTAAATTAAGTAAATATTTTTATTATTCTATTAGAAGACAATATTTATAGACAACTTTAATATAGAAAGAGTACTCTGTACTCTTCTAACTTGACTCTGGAGACAAGAGCTAATCATTTTGTTCCCTTCCCCCATAACCATCTGCTTATATTTGCCTATTTTCTATTCATACAGTGTTAAGCTAAATTTTTAAGTTAATGTTTTTGTTTTTAAAATACCTGAAAATCAGTTACCTTGTCACCTTTTCCCCAAACTCCAATCTCCCAAACGTCCAAAGAATGTTGGTTGTGATTCCTGTCAATTACCCTTCTGCAGGCTCCACTACACAGGCTTATTAGCACCCCATTATAACAAGAAAAACACTTGAAAATTCTCTCAGCTTTCCCTATTCCCTAATCTACTATTTGACACACCACAGCAGCTTAAGGAAGGACAAAGGAGCATTAACAATGTGTCCAGAAATCAAACCCAGAAGCTCAGGATCTAAAAAAGGTTGCATGTCAGCATGGGAACTGCCAAGAACTGAAAGCTTACAACTGTGACTTCTCAAGATGGGAATAGTTAACTACAGCCACCTGCAGTCAGGAAGACCTGAATTCCGATCTTGCCTCAGACACTTACGTGACCCTGGGCAAGTCACTTAGTTTCTGTCTGCTTCAACTTTCTCAACTGTAAAATAATAGCACCAACTTCCCTAGATTGTTGAGGACCAGAGGAGCTAACAATTCTAGACCTCTTAGCACAATGCTTGGCATATAGTAAGAACTCTATAAATAGGGGCTATTTTTGTTACCATCATCACCATCATTGTGGCTTTTCAGACATTTTCAGTCATGCCCAATTCTTCATAACCCCATCTGAGATTTTCTTGGCAAAGATACTGGAGTGGTTTACCATTTCCTCCTCCAGCTCATTTTACAGATAAAGCACTGAGCAAAAAGTTTAAGTGACTTGCCCAGGGTCATAGAGCTAGTGAGTATCTAAGGCCACATTTGGACTTAGGGAGTTGGCTCTGGGTCCAAAACTCCATCTACTTCACCACATCCCTGCCTTTTCATTATTGTTAATTCCTAGCATAAAAATAGGAAAAGCAAGGTAATGTGTAGGGGCAGGGGAAGGAAGGGTGAGGAGAAAGGAGGGGGTAGCCGTCAGAAGCATCAGGAAAGACCTCATTTGGAAGTAGTAAAGAGATACTTCTTATTTGCAGCAACAAAAATTAGGCATAACTATGAGCCATCCTCTTGGCACCACATCCATTTTTTAAGTTTTTTTCTCCCTTCCAACCCATTTCCTAAATCTCTCTCTGTCCCATCTCTTTCGTGGGAGTCTACACCTACCCTACTTCCTTCCCTCCTGCAGCAGGGATTAGTTTTCTGTAAAAGGACACAAGGTAGTCCCAGAACGGAGTAGCCCCTGTTTCCCTAATGTATGTAAAGGCAAAAAAAAGTCCTGCCCATTTACAGTAGGGGTCCTCTAACTTGGTGCATTTCTGAAAACAATACAAGTCTACATGTCCTTCATCATATTCTACCCTTATGACCAGATGCCTTTCCATATGGAAACAAGGGAGGTAGGGGAATGCCTCTCCAGTGAAGCTAAGTAGATCATTTCCTAGTTGCAGATCATTGTTGACTAAGGAAAGGTAAATCTCCTTTAGTTAACTATTCAATGACTTCTGAGTGTTTCCTTTTGTCAAAACATAAAAACTGAACTAAGTGTTGTTGTTAAGGCTACCTTCAAATTGAGATCTTATATATTTTATTTGCATTTAAAAACATCTTTCTGAGAACGAGTCCAGTGACTTCAGCAGATTGCCAAAGGAATGCATGACACAAAGTTTAAGAACCTCTGATTATATAGTTATTTAGCCCACATATTCTGGCTAGCAGCTGTGGGGGAGAAACTTGTTGTACAAACATAGTTTTTATTCCAACCTCTTTGCTACACTTCAGTCTCAAGTGCTGCCAAAACGCATCTTCTTTGCATATGCATAGCTCAAACCCATCTTCTCCTCTTCATCTTAGACTCCTGGAATCCCGGATTCCCTTCAAGACTTAGCTCAAGTACCACCTTTAACATGACACTTTTCCTGATGCCCAGTCCCCCACCCGCAGCAGCTAGTACTCTCCTTCTCAAAACTACTCAAAGTTTTATGCATATATATGTATATATATATATATATGCATTGATATATACACATATATGTATATATACATACATATGTATTTGTTGTATGAGGTACATATATACTCTACCATATATAATGAGCATCTTGTATATATATATATATATAATATGTATATAAAATTGAGAATAAAAGTAAATATGCTTCATATATTTATGTGTACTGTCTGTACATGAGTATATGCATGTCACGTATGTATGTATGTGTATATGGGCATGTGTGTATTTTCAGTTTGCAATGTGTATAAAGAGCTGGCCTCAGAGAAGGGAAGACCTAGCTTTTAAGTCTTGCCTCTGATATATACTGGCTATGTGACACCAGATAAGACTGATCTCTCAGGGACCACCCCCCCGTCCACGAAACACTGTAAGACTAGAAGTGGCAGAAAAGATGCCAATCTGCATTAGTAAAGGATTTTCCTCACTGTGATCTTCCTTTACAGATGAAATCACAGGACTAAGAAAAAAATGTACATTTTTACTCTTATTAGAACATGAGCTCCTTGAAGGCAGGAACTGTTTCCCTTTTGTCTTTGTATCCCCAAAGTTTAATGGATTGAGATCTAAGATTCTGCCCGTTAAGCTCTACTCTTCTTCCCTGACACAGACAGCTATCCCTCCCTCCTGCCTCGTCTCTATCAATATTTGTGTCCGTCGCCCTCAGTCAAGGTGGATATCTTTTCTATGTCTGACTGCAGGGATTCCTCCTATTATAATCTTGTGAAATCTTCCTCAAGGCAAGTTGTTATTGTTATGAATACTAATAGATATCTACATCATACACGATCACAGATTTAAAGCCGGAAGTAACCTTAGAGATCACATAATCCAGCCACTCTTGTTTTAAAGATGAAGATCTATAGCCCAAAGAGATTAAGTGATTTGCCCAAAAATCATACAGAGTCAGGATTTGAATGCAGGTCTCTAGTACTTTTTCCACTGTATCACACAGCTTCCCATACCTTTATGTGTGAGAAGTAGAAGGCCCATAGGCTAATACTCTCTTAAACCAAAGCTAACCTAATTACTACAGACACCATTGGGAAAGGGATCAGAAGGTAGAGCTTCTAATTCACATGCCTGTGACATTGAAGGGCTACAACTGAATAAGAAAAAAGCTTTGTTGCCATAGAATTAGGGAATTCAGCACCACTTGGTTTGAGAGGTAGCATGATGTCATGAATAGGGTACTGGATTTACAGTCTGTAAGAACCAGCTTCGCATTCCAGATCTGACACTAAATAATAGTGCGATCCATGGCAAGTCACTTAACTACTCAATTTCTTCATCTGCAGAATGATAATGTTGAGATTGATGGCTTCAAAGATGCCTAGAGACTAATGTATGATTTCTATTCCTTAATCAGGCATTCTGGTAAAATTTTAGAGGAGATTTGTAATTCTATACATGGATAAATATGTGCAAATATAAGTATTTTTTTTAAATTTAGTTCTTTACAGGGTCCTACATTAAAATATTCATAACAGCATAATAGACATGAACTAGATGCTGATCAATTGGGGAATGAAGGATGTGCATTTATTGAACTACTATTTCACCATAAGAAACAGTGAATACGAAGAATTTAGAGAAGCATGAGAAAATTCATATAAACTGATGCAGCCGATAATAAAACAGCTGATATGTATATAGTACTTTAATATTTACAAAGCATTTTATACATGTTATCTCATTTTATTAGTATTATTTATAAATGAAAAAACTGAGTGTCTGAGAGGCTGGATGACTTGCTGAGGATCATATTGCTAGTAAGTATCTGAGGTAGGTTTCAAATTCAGGTCTTCTTGATGCTAAGGACACTAAGACCATCACTATGTCTGGTAAGCCAAACTGCTTTGTAGTGATATAAGCAGTACCGGGGAAAAGATATATATATATACAATTACTAGAGCAAAATAAACAGAAAGAGAAGCAACAAAAATCCAATAACTGAACATTGTTTAATTATTATGACCAAGAAATTTGGGCCTGAAGAAGATGAGAAAATGAATGTCTCTCCTTTCTTCCTAAATCAGGGTGAATCAGTTAATAAGTTCATATAATCTATTTGTGTTCTAGAGGTAGAAAGTAGGGCCTTCTTAGCTCATATTGTTCTGATTAACCACAGTCAGACACACTGTACCTTGACCACAACAAAGTGATGCCATTTTGCCTCTTCAAGAACAAAAGACTGCAACTGTTACATGTCTACAATGTGCCAGGCATGAAAGGAGATTATAGGTGTAGAACAGGAGTGAAGAACCTGAGGCCTCAAGGTCACTTGTGGCCCTCTAGGTCCTTCCTTTGACTGTCAAAGGGGCATACTTGAGGACCTAGAGGGACACATGTGGTCTTGAGGCCACAGGTTTCCCACCTCTAGTGTAGAATATTACATATCTTATCAGTTGATATGCTGATGTTTACTGATTTGCTTGGTTTTCTTGGGAAGGGAGGGAAGAGAGATAGATTCAGAAATAAAGTTGATATAAAAACAAAGAGTAATGATAAAACATTTTAAAATGTAGTTCTTTAAACTCAAAGCTATCAAAATATCTGTTTTCTAAACAATGGGGAGGCCTTGTGATAAGCAAAAAGTCACTACAGAACTTGAATCAAAGGTTGCTAATTATCAATCAGCATAATTTTTCTTTTTTTCTCCATTCATTAAATTGCCTCTCTTGGGATATAGAGATCAGGAGATGTGATATACAGTTTTCAGGAAGCAAATGCCCTAGAGACAGGCTCTAGTTATACATAGTGTTTGTGTTATTCTCACTTCCAGGCTTCTGGTTCCCCAGTGCACAATGAAGCCCATTGAGCCATGAAGTGAATATCTTTCCTTTATACTTCCCTCCACTCAGAGTTAAGGTGAATGCAGACACCAAGCTAAGAATCACTGACCGGAAGCAAAGGATGTTCAACATGACTATTGGTGTTGACAGTTATGGGCCTAACATTGAATAATGCTCACATACTAGAGACATAATGAGATGGGTAATCCATTGCTCCGCAGAGATTTTGGGTGGAAAAGGAAGTACCCAAGGTTCACATTGCCAACAGTCATAGTTATACCCCATAGACAAGATATTCCTCATAGAAAGCAATGATGAAAAAGGAGTCTATAAGTAGCTTCTCCATCCCAACTAGGTCATGGATCATAGATTTGAATTTTGAATGGATATTAGGATTCATCCAATTCTAACTCCGCCCTCATTTTACAAATTGAGGTCCAGAAAGGTTAAATGACTGGCCAAGCTCACTCAGAGAAAGAAATCACAGAGTAGGAATCTGACCCTATATCTTCTGATAATTTGTCACATTGTCTTCTTTGCATACAATTATGGAAAACTTTCTTAAGGAGTCAGTTAAGTAACTTAACTGAACCACTGTTACGTGTAGAACACTGATGGGAAGGGTAGAAAGAAGATAATGTAAAATAAATAGATATCCTTTCTGCCCTTATATAGTTTATGTCTTACTTAAGGAAAAAGAACAGATATACACATTAAAACAATCTAAGAATACTTATAATAATAAGTGAATATTAATATCATTTTGTCTTCTAACATATCAAGTATATAAGTTGGGGCTGGTACAGGATAAAGTAATCATCTGAGACTGCTAACAATTTGTGTCTAAAACTGGATTAATCCATCTATGATGTTCACAATTATGATGATTAAAACATAGTTATAATAGTTATATATCCTGCTTCCTGAGTTGTATCAAGTCTGACTGAAAGTGTTACTTGTGTAGTCATAGCAAGAAAAACCAATGACTGTAAATCATTTATGTTGGATATACATATATGCAATGCAATGGACCATCTTAGAGGAACCATGGGAGAACATGGACAACAGTAGCACAAAAAGAGATGCAGCTAGGTTGCATTTTATATCTTCTCAGGGGCACACACAATGAGATCACAGATCTAGTGATGTTTTGATGAGATGATAGATCCCCTGGCATGTTAAAGTATGTACTCTGTTAAGAGAAAAGAAAAAGTAAATATTATCATATTTCCTTGGTTGTGCAAACACTCCTCAATCCCTGTCATCCTATAACAATATCATCAGGTTCATAGCTTCATTGCATGAACTTTCTACACTTCAACTTTCAAATAAACATGCTGATAAGGGGGAATATCTGAGAGGTAAGGAGAAACAGCTGCCTTTGGGAGCACCATCACAGTTGGCGAAAAAACATTTCATACTCTTGGGAAGGGAGGCTTTCATCATCAGCTGCATTCTTTGCCTTTGTGTTCCAGGATTTAAATAAAGATCAGAAATGATGACGTCATGTTTTTTAAAGCTGCATTGAAGTATTTTATATAGTAAACGCAAGACATCTATAATGTCATGATAATATCATTTCCCTTATCAGATATTGTGTTGGAAAAAGGAAAAATTCCATGGATTACTGTAATAACATAGGTCATAGTCCTTTACACAAAGAACCAAAATCCAAATTTCTAGTAAATAATTATATAGGCCAAGAATCAGTGTAGTATAATGAATAAATAGATACCCTTGGAGTCAAAAAGACTGGGCTTATAACTGACTGGAATCCTGGATAGATGACTTAACTTCTCAGCGTCCCAGGCAACTCTCTAAGATTTTAAGATAAGGTTGCAGAGCAGGTGCCAATGAGCAGTGCTAGAGGGAGTTTTCACACTGGAAGTTCCTCAAACCAATGAAATCGTAGACCTTCTTCAAAAAACTGAACAAAAAAGATACAGACAAAAGGTCAAAGGAGGAATTAGATAACAACCTTTGAGTTCTGGGCAATATTCTAACCTAGTATTTTAGCATGGCTCAAAACTAGATTTCATTACTGTGGTAAATAAGAAATAACTAGTAGTAAAACACAGTTTTTTACTCATTATTCATCCCAAATTACTTAGCGTTCTTTTAAAACATAGAAGCTATAAAAGCTGTAGCTACGTAACAGTTGGTGTAAAAGGAGCCTAGGGCAGCTGGGTGATACAGTGGAAAGAAGCCTGAGACCGGAGCCAGGAGGACCTGAGTTCAAATTCAACCTTAGACACCTAATAGATGCATAAATTTGAGTAAGTCACTTAACTTGCCTCTACTTCCTTATCTGTAAGAGGGGGATAATAAACATACCTACTTCTCAGAGTAGTTGTGAAAGTCAAATAAGATAATAAAGTGCATAAAACAGCGCTTGGCATACAGTAAGCACTATATAAATATTATCTACTTTTATTTTAGTAAATTATAAGCTCAGTATATCAACTCAAAAAAACTCAAAAAGTTAATACAATCATATCATACTAAAAGAGAGAGAGAGAAAGTATCTAGAACATAGAAGGAATATTCTTGCTATATTCTGCCATGGTAGAGTACATCTGGAGGATGTATTCTGACTAGAGTCACATAGACAAACTAGAAAGCATCACATGGAGATGTGATGCTTTACAAGTCATTCGAGGATTTCCTGAAGGAACTAGGAATGTTTAGCCTAGTAAAGAAAACCCTATTTGCCATATAGAAAAGAATTAATCTTCTTGTCTTCAGAGAGCAGAACTAGGAATAACTAGTATATATTGCAGAGTGACATAGAAAAATATAATTAGGGTGAAGCCCGGTCAAGGGTCTGGAGCTGGCTATTACCACATACTCCTGGGCCATGCTGGATTCTTAACATTTGTGTAGCTCTTGAGTCTGGTATTAAAAGCAGCTTTAGCAGCTACTATCACCCCCGGATCCAGGATCTTACTGGGTTTTGGATCAAATTGAATGGCTTTGATAGGAAAAGAACTTTCTCCAAGAATTGCTATAAGAGCTGCCATGGAGATGTAAACTTTCTTCCTGCTCTTGGAATGGTCCATGGAGAAAGATTTTCTATAATATACAGTGTGTATTCTTAGGTGCTTGGCACTCTGATGTCTTATCTAACTCCATCCCCAAGCTCCAATCTTTTTTTTAGTTCAGTCCTGATTTTTCCACTCATTTTTCAAGCTCCAATTATATTAGCAAGTGCCACCAAAATGTCCCTTGAGTACTTGAAACTCAACATGGATGGAGCCAGATTATACAGTTTCTAGAAGACAAAGGATTAAATAAATCTATAGAATCCCACAGTTGCAAAGAGCAAAAGACTCCCCACCTACTGAGAAGGATCCACTGTGAGGTGTTTCTGTGATCAACTGGATCTGTTGGGGGAAGGAGAGTATCAAATCCATGCAGACAAACAATTAAAAAAGCTGAATAGCAAAGCTAGACAAAATTTAGATACTGAAAAGAACTAATTAATCTGAATAGAAAAAAAGCAGGAATGAAACAAAGCCTTGATCAGAATCTTGGTGAAACTGGATGTCAACTGTGGGAATGAGTCACCACTGAGATGGACTGCTGAACAACATGAGTTCCTTTCTCTGAGCTCTTTTCCTGATGTCTCTAAGCTCCTTTTATTTGGGAGTCATCATGGTGGTCTTGCCCTCTCTAACATTTTAAATGCCCCATAGCATTGTAAGCCTCTGACAAACACATCTGGCAATGAATTCATCATTGCCCACCCCACCTGCAAGCACATGTTCTCCTTCCTCATTTCCTTACGTTAGTCAATGTTACCACCATTGCCCAGTCTCCAATGTTCATAATCCTACACCATTTACTACTTCTCCCTAACCTTCATCTTACATGTACACAGAAATCCTGCCTGCCCTAGTTCCAAAATCTTTTTAATCATTTCTTCCTCACCATTTCCAAGAAACCACCCTTATCACTTCTCACCTAAGCTATACAGTTGGCCTCTTAACATGTCTCTGCCTGTATTTTTGTCTCTCTTTTTTCATACTCCAGGTTGTTGTCAGATGAATCTTCCTAATGCTCAGCTGTGAGTTCATCACCACTCATGCTCATAAAACTTAATGACTCCCTATGGTCTAGTGAGCAAAGTTCAAACTCCTCAGACTGGCAACCTAACTCCTTTACGATAATCCAACTTTACAGTTCTATTTCATCCAATTCCCTCCCATGTACTTTTACACTTGACCACACTGGACTACTTACCAGAACCAGGATGAGTCCACATTTCCTCAACTTCATATCCTTGATTATAATGTCCCAAAGAACCACCCCACCCCCAATCTGCTTACTTTAATCTTTCAGGATCCAGTTAATTCTAGCACTCTGTTGGTACCTTTCTTGTGTATTTCTAGGCTAAGATGTTATCTTTGCTATCAACGGATTCTTTGAGAGAAGAGGTAGTAAGGACAATGTCTTGCATATAGTCAGTACTTAAAAAATATTTGTTGAATTAACTTCTAAAAAATCTTGATATGCAAAGATAACTGAAATCAGGTTTGGGGTGTTTTACCCTATTTGTACTTTGGGAGGCAACCACTTTATACTGGATAGAGAACTAACCTTGAAGTAAGGGAGAGAAGAGTTTAAATTCTGCCCCTGACATATACTGGCTCTGTGACCTTGAGCAAGGCAGATAACTTCTCAGTGCACTTAGAAAATTCTCTAAAACTACAAATAAAATGTAGCCATGATGGTGGAATATGGGCAGCAACCCAGATGAATTCTCCCAACATTACCCTTCAAACAACTTTAAAATAACTCCTCAGATGAAATGTTGTAGAGGCAGAGCCAGCAGAAGGTCAGAGTAAGATGTTTTTCCAGTCAAAGGCAACTTTAAGGAGTCAGCAGGAGAGGTCTATGACACCAGGGTGAAAGTCCACCCAGAGAACAACAGTGGGTTTTAATGGTAACAACAATGCAACTTTGGGAACTCTCAGCCCAAAGATGGTAAAGGGGTCACGCAACTTGTCAGAAATTACAGAGGACCCTTTGCTGGCTCTAGAAGTAGGTGATGCTGCTCAGCAATTCTCTTACCTACAGCAGTTCTGGGTCATAGTTCCAGGATGGAGAAGAATGCTTATGGTCAGTTACAGGGGATTAGGGGTCCTGGTCAAAGTTCTAAGGCAGAGAGGAGCACTAGCAGTTGTGACTTTAGGAAAGCAGAGGATCTGGTCACAGTTCCAAGGCAAAAAGAAACATTAATTCTTACAGCTACAGGGAATTAGCACCCTTCCTGGGTGCACATAAAAGAGCAATGACCATGCCTCTCCCCAGATCATACCACCTTGGAAATACTGAAAACTTGTAGACCACAAAAGCTAATTCTAAAATAGTAGCACAAAAAAGCTTTGGACAATATCTTCTTACTCCCAGGTGAGCAGAGCCTAACTTTAACATAAAGTTGAAAGTCAAGAAATAGGCTGGAAAAAAGAGCAAACAACAGTAACAAAAACCTGACCATAAAGACCTACTAAGGTGACATGGAAGACCAAGACATAAACTAAGAAGAAGACAGCAATGTGAAAACAGTTACAAACAAAGCTGCTAAGAAAAATGGTAACTAGATTCAGGCTCAAAAAGAATTCCTAGATGATTTAAAGAAACCAACAAGCATCATAGAGGAAAAGAAATGAGGGTGATACAAAAAAAAATTATGAAAAGAAAAGAAGCACAAAAAATACTGAAGAAAATAATACCTTAAAGAATAGAAATTGTCTAAAGGTCAATTCAGTGAAGAAAATTCATTGAAGAAAAACCCTTTACAGAGAAAAATCGTTGTTGTTGTGTTTGTCCTTCATTTTTGAAGAGGACCATGATATCAAGATAATGACATGACATGACTTGCAGTTGACTTTGATTTGAGTGAGGGAGGGCTGTGCGAGATCACTAGTCTCACTTTCTTCTCCTGAGCCATCTGGATCCAGTGGCCTGATATTCATCAGGACAGCTGGAGATGATCCAGGATACAATGTGAGACCCTGGTCTTTTCATCCTATAGCATTCTCACTTTGAATGAGATACACCCATTCAATGAATAGATTTCTTTAAGTAGTTGCTCAAGGGATGACTCCCTTAATAAAAGAAAAATCAAACTGGGAGAAGACTCTCAGGGTTCCTGGGTAAAAGAGAAACAATTACTATTTGTATTTAAATCCACTCTGTGCTAGGTGGGTGAGGACTTGTTGCCCAGTAAAAATTATTCAAATGGAAAAAGAGGTACAGAAGCTTACTGAAGAAAATAATTCCTTAAAAATTAGAATTGGTCAAGTGGAAGCTAATGACTCCATTACACATCAAGAAACAATGAAAGAAAATCAAAAGAATGAAAAAAAAGATGAAAATTTGACATATCTAATCAGAAAAACAATTGACCAGGAAAATAAATGGAGGAAAGATAATTTAAGAATTATTGGACTACCTGAGAACAATAATAAAAAAGAGCCTAGATACCATGTTTCAAGAAATAATCCAGGAAAAGTACCCTGATATCTTAGATCCATCGAGTAAAATAAAAATTGAAAAAAAAAATCTACCTATTACTTTATGAAAGAGATCCCAAAATGAAAACTCTCAGGAATATTATAGTATTCCAGAGCTCCCCAGTCAAAGAGAAAATATTGCAAGCAGCCATAAAAAAATAATTCAAATATAGTGGAGCCACAGTCAGGATCAGACAAGATTTAGTAGATTATACATGAAAGGAGCAGAGGGCTTGGAATATACAGCATGTTTCTCTGAATAAAGCCTCATTTCTCAAATATACAGGGAAGTAAGTCAAATTTATAAAAGTAAGAATCATTCCCAATTGATAAATGGACAAAGGATATAAACAGAGAGTTTTCAAAAGAAGAAATCAAAGCTCTTCTTAGTTATATGAAAAATGTTTTAAATCACTGTTTATTAGAGAAATGAAAATTAAAACATCTCTGTGGTACCATCTATACCTATCAGAAATGACAAATGCTGGAAGGGATTAGGAAAAATAGAGACACTAAAGAGCTGTTGGTGGAGTATTGAAATAGTCCAACCATTCTGGAAAACAATTTAGAACTATGTCAAAAAGACTGTAAAACTGTGCAACTATAAAACTGTGCATACCCTTTGATCCAGCGATGCTAGGTCCGTACCCCAAAGAGGTCAAAAAGAAAGGAAAAGAACCTGTATGTACAACAATATTTATAGCAGCTTTTTTGTGTAGCAAAAAACTGGAAATTGAGGGGATTCCCGTCACCTGAGGAGTGGCTGAACAAGTTGTGACATATGATTGTGCTTATAAGATATGAAAAGGGAGATGATTTCAGAAGAGATGTGGCAAGATCTCTATGAAATGATGTAAATTGAAGTGAAAAGAATGAGATCTTTGTGTACAGTTAATAGTAATTTTGTAATGGTGACTTGGTGGTCAGATGGTGAGAATGACTTGGCTACTTCTATCATTACAATGATCTGAGACAATTTCAAATTGCTCATGATGGAAAAAATGCTATCCACCCTCCTGAGAAAGAACTGATGAACTCTGAGTACAAATTGAAGTATAATTTTCTCACTCTATTTCTTTCCTTCTTTGTTTTTTCAATATGACTAATATGGAAGTATAATTTACATGATTTTATATATATATATATATATATATATATATATAAAATTAATCAATTGATATATTTTGTCTTCTCAGTAAATGATGAAAGGGTAGGGAGGAGGGGTGAATTTGGAACTCAAAATTCAAAAGGAAAAAGGTTTAAAAATAAATAATAATATTTGAAAATAAAAATATACGGTACATGACTAGTTGATCTGCAATAGAAAGGATTTTCCATACTGGGAATACCCTACAGTGACTAAACCACAAATGTTGGCTCACAAATGTAGAGCCAACACAAAAATTTGTATGTAATCCAACACTAAAAATCATGATTGTGCTACTTAGAAGAAAATATGCTCCTACTTTTAAATAATTAAATTCAACCTGTTTATTAAATCCAACCTGTTCCTTGTCTAATGGAAATAGTATTAAAATGGTAAAAGGTATAGTTTGAATGTCTAGGCATATATGGCATATTTTAGAATACCAAGAGATATGTAAAAAAAAACAAAACAAAAAACTTTAACCTTTTATCAGTCTTGGTAATTGACCAAGCCAAGAATTACTGATTTTCCTTTATTGTTCTTTTTCATTTAAAATATTTAGGTAGTAGCTGCATTGTTAACAGAGTTGTTATGGGTTACTGTTAGGTTAGTGTATTGGAATATAAAACGATTGTAATTAAGATTTTTGGTGGCCTTGGCTGTGATGCACCTTGTCTCTGGTTTGCATAATCCAGATCTATTCAGCTCTCTGACATATTTTGCATAAATCAATCTGATTAACATCATTTTCATCTCATTGTTTCCCAGAGCCTTCTTTCGGTCTTGAATTGAATCAAATTAATTCTCTGAAGGTGGTAAAGTCAAGACTCAGCCAGTAGTGCAAATCTGCATAATTCTGTCCATTTTTTTCCAATAAAATCTATACAGTAGAAGGTTACTTGACTCATTAGAAGATTTTATGAGAAAACAAGAACAAAAATTTACAGTCTTAATGTGCTGAATCCATAGAGAAAAAAGCAAAAGGGAAAGAAGTAGACAGGGCATCTAAGTCATGGTGGGCCCAGTAATGGGGTCCCAAGAGTTTTATTCAGCAAAGTCTGTGCATTCCCCTAACTTTGGAGAACTGGCAAATGGTGGGGACTAGAGATGTTGTGCTCGTTGAAACAATCCTTTTTTTTTTACACACTTTTCTCAATGATCTCAAAGGTGAAGTATAACTTCATTTGAAGTGGAACAGGACTTTTGTGGTAATTTTTGGACAGTCCTTACAAATCCGTAATGGTTGACAACTTAAGACTTAGGTTGCACAGTGATGATGCTGTATCCAAATTTGAGCTGTTCTGTTGCTTGGATCCAGATGGAACACTACATGCTGGCAGCTAAAATTTCCACCTAATGCATTATAAAAAATGTTTGGAAGGAAAGTGGTTGCAACCTTCAATATGGCCTCCTGGAAAGCTGCTAATGTCGGCCACTATCAAACAAAATTTGAGGCTCCTGACAGGGTGATTTTTCTTACTCAGCATAGAAAGATGCTCATGTGCCTTCTGACCCAGCAGCCATGCAAGGTTTTTCTAGCCAAGTCCAATATCTTTGCCAATTTTCTGTCTCCCCAGAAAATAATCTGCATTGCTTCAATGCTCTTCCTTGGCTCTTCTCCATGGAGTCTACCAATAAAAACAGTTTTGAAAACTAACTTTTCTTTCTCTTTGAATGAGGGCCAAAACACTTGCTTGGCTTACTCAAGTTAACACTTAGCCTTCCCTCCCCTGACTTCACCATTCCCAGTGAGCTCTAGAAGATATTCCAGATTGAGAAAAAACAGAGAGAGAAAGAGAGAGAGAGAGAGAGAGAGAGAGAGAGAACCTTTAAATTATAAAAATAATTACTTGCAATGTGAAAAACTAACTCTAAGTCATATCAGATCCTGAACCTAAGAGCATGTAGGGTAGAGGCTGTGGGAGAGAAGAGGGTCTTGATTATGGACAGATCCATAACTAGAATAAGGTGAGAGGGACCTTGCCCCAGGTTATGAGTCAACCTATTATTCTCCCCCTCCCCCAGTTTGCATGAGGATCTATAGGAAACACCTTATGGGATCTGCCACTATGGTTCTTTTCTTTTAGGATTTTCCTTTCCCAATTGCAATGTCACCAACCTGCTATTTCCTTTCAGTATTTCTCTGCCTTGTGCCTCATGAAACTGTTCTTTACTGTTGCCCCTAGTCCCTGAGGTGGCAAGGTGACTCAGTGGATATAACACTGTGCCTGGAATCAGGAAGTCTAAGTTCGCATCTAGCCTTAGACACTTACTAACTTTGTGACCTTGGGCAAGTCACTTAACATTTGTTTACATCAGTTTTTTCAAGGGTAAAATGGGCATAATAATAGCAGGGCTGATGTGTGTGAAGATAAAAAGAGATAATATTTTAAAAATACTTAGTACAGTGCCTGGCATATATTAGATGCTAAATGAATCCTTATTTCCTTCCCTTACCCCCTTCTATTCTTAGAACAGCTGGGTGGTGCAGTAGATGGAATGCCAAGCCTGGAATCAGAAAGGTTTATCTTCAAATCTGGCCTCAGTCATTTACTGGCTGTGAGTCCCTGGGCAAGTCACTTAACCCTATTTGCCTCCGTTCTGTAAAATGAGCTAGAGAAGGAAGAGGCCAACTACTCTGGTTTCTTTGCCAAGAAAACCCCAAATGGGATCACAAAGAGTTGGACAGGGCTAAGATGGCAAAACAAATCCCCCTTCTGTCCACATTTCCCTATTCTACCATTTATTTCTCCTTTGCCTTCTCCTTAGGGTCTTGATTTAATTGATTTATCCTTGTCCTTGATTCATCTTATCGCCAGCCATATCTTACTAAACTCCAACCCTTTGTCACTCCTATTATCTACTTTTTTCATTCCAACTCACATGCTGAGGAAAGTCATGCAACAAATTTTATATCTCAACTTGGCCTTCACTGCTACACAGCAATATTCTTATTTTTCATGATTTTCTCTGTCACGAACTCTCCAGCCCTCGTTTCCAATCTCTTCTCTCCTTGCAACTCCTGTGTCACCACTTTAGAGCACCTCACCTTCTACTTTATTGAGAAAATAGAGACTATTTGTGTAAGCCTCTCTTCTTTCTCTTATTCATGAAAACCCCACTTAATCATTCCCTTTTCTCTCCTCCTTTGTTTTAGTTTCAGATGAAGAAGTGAGCTTCCTCCTCACCAAAGCTAAACCCTCCTTTCTCTGGCATGATAATATCCCTTCCTGCTTCATTTAAAATCTTGCCTCCTTGATCATTCCTGTTCTATGATCATAAATTTCTCATTATTCGCCAGCTCTTTCATAAACACCTATATACATGCTCAAGTCTCTCCATTCCTTTAAAAAAACAAAAACAAAAAAAACCCAAGATCTTTACTTGACCCTGATATTTAAAATTGTTTTAAATCTCTTCTGGAGCAACTAGGTGCAAAAGTGGAAAGAGCACTAGACTTGGAATCAAGAAGAGATTCATCGGGAGTTCAGATTCAACCTCAGACCCTTACTAGCTTTGTGGCTCTGGGCAAGTCACTTAACCTTGTTTGCTTAAGTTTCCTCATCTGTAAAATTAGCTGAACAGGAAATGGCAAACTAGTCCAGTATCTTTGCCAAGAAAACCCCAGGCACAATCACAAAGTCAGACTTGACTGAAAGGAATGAACGACAATAAAATCTCTGTTTTTCATACCCAAATTCATAAGAAGGATTACGTATGTACTCATCGTATCTGTTTTCTTACTTCTTATTTACTTCTCTATATGACACGACCCTACTTTAGTGAAACTGCTCTATCTAAGGTTGTCAAAGTTTTTTTTTATATCTCCAATACAATGATCTTTCTCACCACTCATTCTTCTTAACCTCTCTGCAGTTTTTGTTACTATTGACTGTATTCTCTTCCTGGATACTCTCTATCCTTTTAACATCCATGACACTACTCTCCCCTTGGTTCTTTTTGAGTGGAATAGGTTTAGCGATGACTTCTCAGATTGTAATTCTTCTCCCAGGGGTGAGGTAAGACCGAGAGGCTCAAGGTTACAATATTTTTAGAGTGGAGTAATTCCATATAAGGATATAAAACTGTGTAGTACATTAGGGTCTCAATGATTGGATGAAACTTACATAATTCTTCAGTGTCTTCATTTCAAAAGGGATTGGTTAGATTTCCGTGTCTAGAATGTAAGATCATACTCTCAGCTAATGAGGATAATGGTCAATGGGGAGGGAGGGACTTGTGTTAGGGTCTATATAAATCACCGCTATTTCTTTGTCTTTGTCTTTTCCTGGTAGAAGAATTGCCCGATTCTCAAGAATCTAATAAATAAACTTTCTATCATCACTTTGAGGGGCCTCTGAGTAATTAATTTAAGTAGGGATCCGAGCCATTCCACACATTTTTTTGCCTGTCTGATTACTATCTCTCAAACCTTTTCATTGAATCACCATTTTCCTCCTCCCTGATAAATGTGAGTTTCCTCCAAGGCTCTAACTTTGTTCACTTCTCTCTATATCCTCTCTTCCCTGTATGGTCATCAGATCTTATGGGTTCCATATCAATTTTATGCAAAAAAAAAATTCAAATCTATACATCCAGCTCTAAACTTTATCTTAAATTCCAATCTCATACTATGAATTGCTTTCTGGGTATCTACTTAGATTCCCAATGGGATTTCAAAATCAACATTTAAGGTAGTTAGGTAGTAAAATGGAGAAAGCTTTGGACTTATCAGAAAGATAAGTTTGAATTCCGTCTCAGACATTTACTAGTAATGTAACACTGAATCTGCATAAGCCTCAGTTTCCTTATCCGTCAGAATAAGAGGTTTGGTCTTGATGATTTCTAGGGTCCCTTCCTCAAAGCTCTCTTTATACCATGCTTCAATAGCCTTTACTTCCTTGAAGATGCCTCCAGCCTCCAGCTTTTTACTTCTTCTATTTTGAGGAAGGGCCCCCAGACCAGATATGTTAACTCCTTCATCCCTCTCTGAGTTGAGCTTCTTGACTCTCTAGACTTCTTTCTCTAATATGCCTCCTTAGGGGTACCTCTCCTTACATGCATCTTTCAGTTTCTTTCTTCTGGTATCTTCCCCATTCGAATGGCCGCTTCTTGATAACAGGGACTAAATTTTTGCTTCTATTTATATCCTTTGTGCTTAACACAATACCTGGCACATAGTAAATGCTCTAAGAAATGCTTGTTGACCTGATTTGACTTCCAGCTCTAAATCTGTCATATCGTGTTTACAATGCATTATCTTTTCTCCCAAAAGCAATCCTCTTCCAAGGTTTCAAATTTCTGTTGATGGCAACACCATCCTTATGATCCCCAAGATATGTAACCTTAGAAGCGTCCTTGACCTTTTCTTCTCCCTCCTACCCTATATATCCAATTGGTCATTAAGAGGGAGAAGGGAAGGGAATGTGGCATTTATGTATGTGCTAAACAAATACATACACTATGTATGTATGTATGTATACATATATATATATAGACACACATACACATATATAGTGTATATATGTATGTGTATATATACACATGCATAATATATACACATAAAATATACACACATATACATATATAAATAGGTATGTATATAAGTACTTACATATGGGTATATATACATATATATATACATATCTTTGTGTGCATATATATATGTCCCATGCTAAGCAATTTTTATTATTACATAAATGTTATCTTACTTGATCCTCACAACAACTACGCAAGATAGGTGCTATTACTATGCTCATTTTGCAGTTGAGGAAACTGGCAGACAGATGTTAAGCAACTCGCCTAAGGTCACAAAGTTAGTGCCTGAGGCTAGATTTTAAACTCAAGACTTCCTGACTGCAGGTCCAGCTCTCCATCTACTGTACCACCAGTTACAGCTACAACATTAAGTCTAGCCAATTCTACATTAACAATATCTCCCACTTCCATCTCTTTCTCTCCACTCCCACAGCTTCTACCCTACTTCAGACCTTCATTATCTTTTGCATACCCTTCTTCTTGGGCCCTCTCTCTAGTCTCCTCTCTCTCCAACCTATTCTTCAGTAAAACATAGATCTGACCATCATACATCCCCCTACTCAAAAAACTTCAATGTTTCTGTCTTGCCTCTAGGATAAAATTCAGAATCCTCAGAATGGTATTTAAGAGCCTCCAACTCTGGCTCCCATCCATCTTTCTAGATTTATTTCGCCTTACTCCCTTTCCAGCACTCTAATCCAGTCAAACCAGCTGCTAGCTCTTCCTAATACATAGTATTCCACCGCCTTCCTCTGTGCTTGTTGTATGAGATTTTAGCTTCATGTGTTAGTTCCTCCTTTCCCAATTATCCCAGTTATTAATACTCTCTTACTCTGGAAATGATCTTTAATGATTTTAATATGTACCTGGAATCAAATATCTATGTTTATCTGATGACCACAACTCTGTACTTCAGATCAGCTCCATTCACTGAGCCATGGAGATGAAGAGAAGGTAACACCTCTCAGCCACTAGAAACAGGAATTGAGGGCACAAGGCAAGGGGAATCAAGGTGGAATGGTAACAGAATCTCTTTGACAGGGTCACCTGTTAATTCCACCACCCACCTACCCTACAATAATAACAGTAACAACAGCAACAATAAAACAACAATAATACCTTTGGGTAACATTGGGTTTGTTTTTTTTTTTTTTAAGAAATTGACTATATTCTATTTTAATTTGTTTTTTTTCTGAAATGATTGATTCCTTTAACTAAATGACTTAATGGGTAGGTTCTATATAGACAAATCATAGAATTAAAGTTTTAGATATTACAATGACATACCAATGGAAAATTATTTTCAAACCACTGAATATTTATGGCTGTGTGCTCTGCATTCCTAACAGAAGCACACAAGTTAACAAACAGAAGATCTTTCTGAAAACAAATACTACATTTTAGGAGAAACACTGGAGGCTATTTTCTGGGCTACTTTGTATAAGGTTATTTCTTCCCCCTACCAGCTTATACCATTGGGACAGCTGGTAGGGGGAAGCAACCTGTACAGAATTAGAATTGGTCACCAAAGACAATAACTCAATAACTGTTTTGCTTAAGGATGTAGAAGATAATATCAGAGAATATTATTTTATGCACTAGCTATTTGTTCCATCTATGACTAAGAGGAAGGCACAATGTTCTTTAAAACTTTGAGCATGAATATATTTTTAAAAATTTCATTTAACCTAAGCTCAAAAGAAAATAAAAAATTTTGCTTTATCTATTTTTCTCCCTAAGATATTTGTCCTCCCTCTGGGAATAAATGGAGAAAAAAATGAAAATGATAAAAACTGTCAGCTTTTGACACTCCACCCCCTGACCTCCCTCTTTTTCTGGATTTGCCTCAAAAATCACATCTAAGACATGCTATTCTTTCACAGTTAGAGCTATAATGGAAAAAGGATTTATTTCACTTACTACTCAAGGCTATTATATTGTTTATTATGGAATGGTAATAATTGAATAAACACAGAAACACATCCATACACATTGGTACTTCTAAAGATTCACTTGGTAATGATAGACCATTGAGGGAAGGGGTATTTTTAAGATCATTTGATGGAACATTTTCTTTTCTTTCGGAAAACCTTGTCTCTTTCCCCAATGTTAGTGGGATTTCTATTACCATATTACCTTTTTGTCCAGTATGATTTCTTTCTTATATTTTAAAAATGCTCATTTGTTCCAAGATCCATTGGTTCTCGTTATAGACAGGTTACTTCCCTAGAATCATTGTAGGATTGTGTAATAATCAGCATCTTAAAGGCTTGATAGAATGAAGATAATTATATTTAAAGTCTAGAAATTCTATTTTATGTATTCTTAACTTGGGGTCTAACTTTTTTCAAAAGGTGTTTTGATAACTGTATGTAATTGCTTGCCTTTGTAATCCTCTATATTTAATTTTATGAATTTAAAAACCTCATTCTGAAGAGCCAATGGGATTCAACGCACTGTCAAAAGGGTCTATGTAACAAGTTTAAGGACTCCTGTTCCAACATAAGGATTGGGGCATTTACATAACAGCAATAAGCATAATAAGAGTTAGTATTTCTATAGAGCCTTAAGGTTTGTGAAATACTTTAAAAATATCTCATTTTATCTTCACAAAAACCCTGAGAGGTAGGTGCTATCATTCCCTCTTCACACATGAGCAAACTGAAGCACAGAGAGGTCAAATGACTTTCTCAGAGTCACACAAGTAGAAAGCATCTGAGGCCAGATTGAAATTCTGCAGTTCTTGACTCCAGGGACAGCACTCCTTTGACTGTACTGCCTATACTTATGGGAATTATAACTAACACATGGTATCTGAGGAATAACATAAAATGAATTTGAGCTCTCCATTGGATGTGTACTTTAGCTAATTTGTACTTTAACTAAAACTGGTTTTCCTTCCAGCATCTTAGATCACAACCCTTCCATACTTTAACCTGTTTGAGGCTTGGCCATGTCTTCCCATAAATCCTCAGAAGGGATCCAACACCTGTGCCAGAGATATTTCCCCAGATTTCTTACATCTATGGGTACCACTGCAGGATTCAGTTTATATATATATATATATATATATATATATATATATATATATATATATATATATATATTATCTCTTACTCTTGAAACATAATCAACTCACTTCTTTTTCCCCCTGCGACATTTCCTGGTCAAATGTAAGCTTCTCAAGACAAGGGTTGTTTGGGGTCTTTATATATCCAGTGCTTAGAACATAGTGTTTTGCTCAGAGTAGGTGTTTAAAAAATGCTTGCCAAACTCGACTTAATATGAATACCAGTTCTTATGTGCAAGTCATCATTGGTAATATAAACAGTGCAAGAATAATATTGATCAGAAGAATTTTTTCAGACTCTCTGTCCAGGGAAATGTCAAACAAATAGTACAGATGTAATATTAGATCAATACCACCTGGCCAGGATAATGAAATTCTTGTAGAAGAATTAAATGAGATTGAAGAGGCTATACTATTAGATTAGGTAGTAATAATGGAGACTTTCATTATTGACACATAATTTGTTGCTTCATAGTATGTGAAAGGGTATGGTTTAGAATTATGACCAACAACTGCTTCTTAGAACTGATAGTTTTTAGAATCCACAAGGAAAAGGAAATAGACAGAGCTTATTCTGAGAAAGACAGAAACTGAAGCAGGAAGCAGGGGAATATGGGGAAACCACTAGGCAGAAAAGATCACAACACAAGTTCAACATTTTCAAAGGAAAGTTAAAGGGATTTATCACACAGTTATTCAGTTTTAGAAAGGGAAACCATGAAAAACTGCAGGCATTAAAGGAGGAAATGGAAGAAATAGTTTAATGAATAAACCACTTGGAAAAAGCCTGAAGACTATTTTAAAATAAACTTACTAGGAGCTTAGAATTAATATATGCCAAAGAAAAAGTCAGGCCTTAGGGAAAGGCAAAGAAGGGGATGGTAAGCAAGGAAGAACTTTACATACCTAACTGGCAAAGGGAAACAAAACAACAAAATTTTAAAAAACTATTGTAGAGAAGAAGGAACGTCCTCTCCCCCAAAAAGGAAGAATAGTTCAAGGAAGGAGAGCCGAGCCCAACCAAGGGTAAGGTGAGTCAAGTGCAAGGCAGCAAATAAGAAGGAAAAAAATCAATGATTACCTTGCAAGGGACCAGGAAAATTCTTTAACATATAAAAAAGGAAGACATAGAAAATTGTCAAGATGATTTGGAGACTGTGAAGTAAAAGATACATTTGGAGAGAGAGAGAGAGAGAGAGAGAGAGATCAAATTAATCTCTTGCATTCTTCACACAGAGCCTTGCAAATAATAGACACTCATGAAATATGTGTTTATTTGGTTTTTACCTCAGTCTTTATTGCCGAAATAAGGATTAGAAGGGGAACAATTAACTGAAGAAGTTTTTAAAGCATATTTAACTGATAAAGATCCAATATCCAAGATATAGGACAGGAACCAATCCTCAACAGATAAATGGTCAAAGAATAGACTCCAATGAGTAAGAGAAATGAAAATTAAAATAACCTAAAATAATCCATTTATTATAACAACACATTGGCAACAAAATACTTTCCCATCATTTGGAGACTAGCTGAATAAAATGTAGCATGTGAATGCAACATAATATTATTGTGCCATAAAAAGAAACAGAAAACAGACTTCTATGAACAGATGCAGCGTAAAATGAGAAGAACTGGGAGCACCATTTACTTGATGGTAGCATATAATCAAGTGAAAGAAAATAACTTTGAAAGATCTCAGAATGCAGATTAAAGCAGCAAATAACTGAGACTGAAAAGACTGATCATGAAACATACCTTCCACCTCTTGACAAGAAGTACTCAACTAGAGATACAAAATGGGATGTACATTCTTAGACTGAGCCAACATGTTGATTCATTTTGTTTAGCTACATAATTGTTATAAGAGAGGTCTTCTGGGGGGAGGGGGTAGTGGATCATAATAGATACACACCAAAGGTTTTTAAATAATTTTTTTAAGTACAGAAAGTATAGGAGACAAAGCAATTTTGTTACTGTGTTAAATTTTCATATAAAAAATTTTAAAACAATCTGTACATAACAAATGTTCAATTTCTTATACATTCCTCTTTTTTCTTAGCATATTGAACATTTGCATTGTTGATGACCTAAAAATTTATATGTGTGTATATATGGGTATAGATATGTACATATATGTATGTGTATATATGTATGCATATACACACACACACACACACACATATATATATATATATATTCAGATTTCCAAATTATCTTTTGAAGCAGACAGAACCTAGGAACTAGATCAAAGTATGGTAAATGTACCCAATGTCACAGACCTAATCAGCAAATGAGAGACTGATAAATCTATCCCCAGAGTTTTAAAGAAACTCGAGGGTGAAATTCTGGAATTCTTAGTCAAAATATATAATCTGTCATTGCAAACGGCCACCAAGCAAGGACTCGTGGTTTGCCTGCATGACTTTCATTTATAAGAAAGTTTCCAGAGGGGACCTTGAAAATTATAGATCAGAGTCATATTTCCATATCAGGCAAACTGGTGGGATCCAAAAGTAAGTGTAGAATTATAAAGAATAAGCAAATAATTGATTTGGGGAAAGGTCATGTGATTTCTAGGAAGAAAATCAAGTTGGGTTAATCCATTGCTACAGAGCACTTCAAGGCATACTTTCAAAACCATCATTAAAAAAAATAGGTATTAATTGTCTAATGGCACACAGTCTTTTGCAGGGCAAAATGACATGTTACAATTCTTTTCCCTAAGGACTTTCTTATTAATGAAAACAACCTAATTGGTACAAAGTATGTTGTATCTGGAATCAAAGGACCTAGTTTTGAATCTTTGTTTTCCAAAGTATGAATGAATTTGGGTAAGTCATTTTTCCTTCTTAAGGTCACAGTTTCCTCACCTGTAAAATAAAGAAGTTGGGCTGGATAGTTTCTTAAGTCTTTTCTAATTCTCAATCTAAGCTAATATGTTAGAACTCAACCTAAATTAGTTCCTCTTCAGAGTCTTTGAGATCTCCTTCCAAGGTCCTAATTCCAAGAGGATGGTGAAAAAATTCTCTTCATATTTTGGTGATATTTATTAGAATCCTGACGAGAAACATACAGTCAAGCCTGAGCACATGTTCTTCCTAACATTTTCTCAAAATTTCTGAGCACTGGCCATCCAAAGAAAGACCCCTGACTAGTTAGTTACTGAACTAACCAACTAATGCAGCAAGGTCATCACTTGGGGACTAGTCAATTCTCGAGACAACAAAGAAAGCAGCTAGAGCTAAACTAATCAAGCATATCACCTTCCAGGAAGAGTACAGAGGGACAACTTTTTGATTCAATTAAAATTAAATCAAATCAAATCAATTTGATAAACATTTGTCAAGCATATGCTATATACCAGACACATGTCTAGGCACTGTGGGTATGTGTTTAAAAAAGTAATTTCTCCTATCCCAAAGGAACTACTTTAGGGAAACCTTCTTTCCCTAAAAAGTGAGTACAAAGCAGGGACTGGAGGGGGAGTGGAAGGGAATCAGACCGTAGAAGTTTTCTGTTTGAATTATGTGAACAAATGTTTCAGTTCATTTCACTTAGTTACCTCACCAGGGTTTGTTGTAGAAGATAGGTTTTCTGTATGTATGTATGTATGTGTGTGCATGTGTGTGTGGTGTGTGTGTTTCTATTGTCAGCTGTAACAGTATCTTTGTTTTCCCTCTGAAGCAAATCTTCTCTCTTCTGAGAAATACAGAAAAGCACTCCTTCAATCAGGTATAGCAAAAAGCTATTTTCAGCTAGTTCTCAAACTATCCATCACTATATACTCAAATTACCTTAAGGCCTAACACCCACATTTTATTTCCCCTGATTAGGGTAAAGTGAGCACCTAACCAGCAATCATAGTTGCTTTGATATACTCGCTTTGTCCATTTTCATTATTAAAATGTAAGCTTCTTGAGGACAAGAACTATCTGATAAATTTCTTGGGAGTTGAGATAATTTCTTTCATCATTTTTGCATCTCTAGTGCTTCATCTGGTGCTTGACATCTATTTAGGCACATAATAGATACTAGTGGATTCATTTGTATTCCTAACCCACCTTTCACAGAGCAACATGTAAAAATAATTGATTCCAAGTAGAGAGATAGTTTAGTGATTTGTCCAAAGTGCAAACGACAGAACAGGGATTTGAACTCAACGCCTTTAATTCCAAATGCATTATTTCAGTTACAATCTTATATCTTTGTAATAAGAACAGAGATGGCAAGAGCGTGAATAAGAGCCAGGCAGCAAGCAAGAGAATGAGAGAGAGAGGTGGAGAAAGAAAGAGACAGAAACCTACAGTTCAGACTTCGAGTTTTGTAAGACGAAGGCTTACAGTACTTCTATGTCCATCTAATCCACAGTTATAACAAAAGATAGCTCTGCTAGTCCTTCACGTGTGCATTGCTGTTAAAGATTTGTCATCAAAATAGTCTGAATTTCTGCTTCTTCCACATGGAGCAGTCTTATCTACTATTCAATCTCTTAATGGGATGTTGATAAGTCAACTCTCATGTATGATCCATCAATGACTATATCCTGTTCAGTGTCTATAACACGCATGTGGGTTGATATTTTGAAGCTAGACAGAATTGAATTTCCATGAGTCAGTTAATTGGTGGTATGTAGTTGGGAAATACATTCAAATTGGTTTATTTTTAAGAAACCATCAAAATTTGGCAGCTTTTGTTCATAATTAAGAGCAAATAAATATATCTTTAGCTCTTAGAGGTATACCATACCCCAGCATACTTGTTTCAATCTAATTATATCTGCTTTAGGTTTTGCTGTCTTTGAAGTTAACTGTCCACTTAAGTTACAAATGCAAAAGAGTTACAAGCTTTTTAATGGATAGTATATTGGATGAAATTGACATATGCTTGCTGAAGTGTTCTACCAATGCCAAATTATCTTTTTAGTCCCCAAAAGCATTCTTGCCAGATAATTTCAGGATGTACATCCTTTATATTTTGCACAATCCCAAATGGTAGATTTATTCTTTCTAATAATCTACTTGTTTTCTTCACTTTGGATACCTGACACTGTGGTATGGTTTCAATTATATTTATTAATCAAATGTCCCATGTTTCATCACCAGGAGGACATAGTTCCTTCCTTAAGACAAATCCTAACCCAGGTCTGTGGTTCCACTAATGTGATATTATATTCTATGGCATGGAAAAATCTATTGTGTTGTTCTTTTTAGTATTTCAAATGACTTTTTATTCCAAGTTATTCTTATAATTTGTCTCCAAATAATACTTTCTAGATTAACATCGTTTTAATTCTATTGAGGAGTGTCTCATCCTCGGTGAAAAGTTTCACAATCAGATTCCAATCACTTCCTGAAACCCCTACTCAATGAGAAATTTTGCAAGTGTCTAAAAGCCTCAATTAATTTACCAAAAATGGACTGTTTTATTTTTCTCTACGTATTTCTTTATTAGCACTCACATTTTCCCACATTTTCAATAGTATATTACAAAATTGTCTCAATCTTTATTTCTTAAATGAAGTAAATTCCCTTAATTAAGAGGAATATCGTTGTTAAACACTAATCCTACAAGCATGTTACATCTGAATTATTCATAATAGCTTCCATATTTAATATAATGGTCCATCAAAAGCTCTGGTAGCTGGGTAACATAGCACATAGAGTGCTGGACCTGTGGTCAGAAAGACCATCTGTCACAGACACTGAGTCTCAGTTTCCTCATACGTCAAATGGGAAGAATAATAGCATCCACCTCAAAGAGTTATTATGAGGCTAAAATAAGGTTATATTTGTAAAGCACTTTGCAGACTTTACAACACTAAAGTAATATGAATGCTAGCTCTTATTGTTGTAAATGTTAGCTATTACTAAATCCCTTATATCACAGAAAATGGTCTGACTAGCAAAAGGAAAAAAATACATCCAAAAATTGTTCTTTAAATTTTAGGCTTTTTCCTCTAGATGTCCTAAAGACATCTTTAGGATGTCTAAGAAATCCCAGATGAAGAATCTCTCCAGTAGATTCCTACCAACGCAAATAGCTACCTTAATAAATCCTGGGTGAGTCCCCACATTGTGGACCAGGCATGAGACAGCCTCCATTCTCACTCTTTGATTTAATTTTCTCACTCTGATCTCTCAAACTCTGAAAATAGTCACATGCAAATTACCTTAGTGACACAATCCTCTGCAGACTCTATCATTTCACTGCCTTCAAATCCTTCAGTGTGTTCATTTGAGAAGTAGTTATCTACCCAATTATCCTAACAATATATGTTTCTCCTCAAATTTTAATGGAAAAACTTTATTTCTTCACACATGGATTTATTAATTATTCTTCATTCCCAAAAGATATTTTTCTGCCCTATTCAACAAGCACACTGTTCACACATAAAGACTAATTGCAGGATGACTATCTTGAAGAAGTAGATGATGGTGAAATCTCAAAGGTTGGGATCTGACATGGGACCTCTCTTATTCTCTCTCAATTATATATCAGCTCTCATAGGTTTAATATAATACCTAGGCAGATGACCCACAATTTTATATATCTAGCATTCATCTTTTGTCCTGAGTTCCAGTTCCAGAACTACAACTATCTACAGGATACCTCTACCTAGATATCTTACAGGCATCTCAAACTCAACATTGAACTCTTTACCTTTCTTCTTATTCACCTCTCTCCCTAACATCCCTCTTCTGAGGGTATCACCATTCTTCCAGGCATGAAGCTTTGCAATTTAGAGCAAAGGTCTTATCAAGGTCTCCACAGCCATTCAGTTGCCTTCTTATCCATTTTACCTCTATAGCATCTCTTCCATCTTCCATCTGTTTCAGAACCTCATCATCCTTTGCCTAGATTATTTAATGACGTGCTAACTGATTTTTCTCTACATCCAATCCCTCCCTTCTCCAATCCATTCTCCACACAGTTGCCAAAACTAAATTCCTAAAGTACAAACCTAATCATTTCGCTCCTCATCTCAAGTAGCTCCAGTGGTTCCCTGTTGTATCTGGTTTAAAATATAAACTTCTCCTTTTGATATTTAAAGATCTTCAGAGTCTAGTTCCATCTTTTCCAGTGATTACATATTACACCCTTTATGCACTCTATAATCCAGCCAAATTGGCTTGTACAATGATACAATATATATGGCACTCCATCTAAGGTCTTCATCCTTTACACAGTCTTTCCTGTGTCTGGAATCCTTTGCCTCTTCATCTCCACCTTGGAACCTTAATTCCCTTCTAGATCTTTCCTGTTCTCCCAGTTATTAGTACTCACCTAAAATTACTTTGTGTTTTTTATATAACTTGTATTTATTTAGTCGCATACATGCTACATCTTCCCAGCAGAATGAAATTTACTTGAAGGCAGGGACTCTCTCCTTTTGTCTTTGTATTCTTCTCTCCAGCATATGTACCTTTTAAAATTTATTTGAATTCAAATAATACTAAACTCTTCCAGATGATAAAATTTCATATCTATTAGAGTAAACTACAGAAAGATCTTACATATGAGATCAGATAAACAGGCACCAAGATGTGTTTCAGAACTGAAAAATGTAAGAAAATAATCCAAATTATACTTTTAGGAAGCTATTAGTTATGATTTGTCAAGAAGATTCAAAGTCTTTTGTTTCCCTGTCAGGCCCCAGAAAAGGAAAGGTTAATAGGGACTCCATCCACTCAGAGCAAGGAAGAATTTAAGTCAGCTGAAGAGGCAAAGCAGAAACCAAGGCAACACAAAAGATGATAGATTTGGGTGTTTGGAGCTGATTAGCCTCTAGAAGATATTTACTCAGAATAATAAGTAGACCCTATGAGCTCTTCGACATGACACAAATTGCAGAAACCAATAGTCTGAACCCTCCCAGCAATGCACAGAGTTCAGTAATATTGTAATTATCACCTGACTTCAGCACCTTCTAGTTATTTATTAGCTAGGATTCAGAAAAGGCAGCAGCAGTTAATCATATTGGAAAAGTTGTGGGCAGATTGAGAAGGCAGCTTTCTATTTCAGGGCTTTGGTTCAATTATCATCCACAAACAGGAGCATCTGGAGGAACTCAAATCTGTAGGAAATCTCTCTTTAACTTTTGCTCTACTGATTCTCCATGACAGTGGAAAACATCTTTGGTGAACATTCATCTTCCTGTTTTATGCCTCATTTGACATTAATGATCAGAGGCTTATCAAACAAGGATACCTCTGTTATATCTTTCAAGGAGTCCCTGTATAATTTTCACCTATGTATGGCAGGCATCTTGAATCAGGAGACTTTTTAAGGCAGCATTTTGTTCTACTTATTCAATCACTTCTTTATTGTCAACAAACTATAATCACAGTAGGATTTTTGTCTTCTTTACATCTTTCAGTTGATTCTGTGATGATAAAGATTGTAGCTTGCTGGGGAATATCACTTGGGAAAGTCTGCCTCTTATTTTCCAATAATTTTATCAAAGATACTCACTATGAATGTGTAGATTGTTCTCATAAAATTTCAAATAGAAATATTTATATAGGTCGGTAGTTATTGATATTCTCTGCTGCTGTTTTGGGCGGACAATAGTAAGATTTGAGAGTTTTCCAAACCTTTTATGTCTTCCCATCCTTTAGATACTTTGGCAATTGACACCTCAATACGCTCAAAATTGTGTCAACTCCAGCATTGACTCCTCTATGTGTATTTGGTCGAGTCTGGGTTGCTTTTGCTTTCTTCTTAGTTTTCTTCAAATCCATTTCTACTTTCTCTATAAGTACACCCAAAATTGTGATGTGAAAGTCTAAGGATGATGACTCCACTATCTTTGATAGTGAAAAAAATGTGTAAAATATTTTACACACTTTTTCCGTTTTTAGTCATGTTTCCATGTCAAGTCCAATTACCCTCAAATAGATCTTTTGCTTTGTTGGTCTGCCAAGTTTTCTGTAAGCTCACTTCACACACACAGATACACATACACACACACACACACACACACACACACACTTTTTTGCCAGTTTATGAGGTTATACTACTGATAATTGTCCATCATCTTTTCTATAAGATTTTACAAATTAACTCAGAAATTTTCTTTACTGTTAGACCAGTACTCTAGTCATGATATGTCATGTTGTCTTTACATTGAAAAGGTTATTGAGATCTGGTGAAGGAATAAAAAATATGCTCCTAGTATTGAGAAAGTATAACATAATGGGGGTGGAGAGGAACACCCTGGATTTTAAATCTGAAGACAATGGTTGGAGTTCCAGTTCTGCCATTTACCAGCCCTGTGAACTTGAACCATTCAAATCTCTCAATTTCCTCGTCTGTAAAATGGGCATAATCACATACACTGGATACCTTGCAGGGTTGTTGTAATGATCAAATGGGTGTGTAAGTGTTCTGTAAATTTTGAAGCATCATATAGATGTCACCTATTATATGAAGCCTGCATCTTCAGTGCTAAATACAAGTTTGACCTCCTACCTTAAGACAGAGAAGGCCCAATGGAGGGAAACTATGATGATCAGAGAGTTGGAGGGGGGACGTTATAAGAAAATTGAAAGAAGTATAACCCTTTAGTATGGGAAGATAAGACTAATTCAATTTTAAAAACATGTCTTAATCATCAGATTTAGAAGGCAGCGAGCTGCTGGTTTCTGAGAGCACTCTGCTGTTGGCTAAGAGGAGATCACATCAAAATCTATAAAAACCATAATAGATATAAATAGGATGAATACACATTTTCAGAAGTAAGTATGGAATAAATAAAATAAAATACTTACTTTGCACGGTAAACAATAAATTTCAGTGTCTGGAACTATTCTTTGCCCAGAACAATGTGAGGCTTGTAAGAGAGACTCAACATTTTCAAATGGAATTGAGCTTCAACCTCAAGAGATTGCATAGACAGGAAATAGAAATAGATTCAAAAAAGGGTTTGCATAAATATATTAGAATAAATCCATAATGTGTTAGTTAAAGGATGCATTTATTATTGCACAGATTTCTAGTCCCTTTTTGTTATCTAAGAGGACAAATGAACCCTCTCTCAGGGTAGTCAGAGTACTCAATGTATGGACCACCAATCTGACCTACTACAGTAGTTTCCCTGTTCTTAGAAACTGTCCTTTTTACTGAATTGATATGACTCTCATGAAGGCTTATATTCTTTCAAGGGTATCAGAATTTTCTACCAGAATTATTAATAAGTTTGTTGCCCACATTCTTAAATAGAACTAGTTAGGGAAGTCGCTAGATCTTTCAAATGTCAACCATGATTTTTGTCATTTTTACTCCAATCAATAACACATATAGTATGTGAGCCTGGGAGCAGCAACCTCTCCTCTAACTCAGAACTTTCACAGACTGACCAGCAACCTTGCTATCCCCCCAGATACCCTCCAAAATGGCATCAACTGTCAAGGATTAGTTTACCTTGAATGTCCTAAAGGAGGACCAGCTTCCCCAGAGCAAGACCACTGTGTTGGGGTTGGTGCAGTTGGCATGGCACATGCCATTAGTATCTTAACAAAGGAATTATCTGATGAACTTGTTCTAATGGATGTAATAGAAGGCAAATTAAAGGGAGAGATGATGGATCTTCAGCATGGCAGCCTTTTCCTCAAAATGCCAAAGATTGTTTCTGGCATAGACTACAGTGTGACTGCAAACTCAAAACTGGTCATTGTTATGTCTGGGGCACATCAACAAGAGGGAGAAAGTCGTCTTAATTTGGTCCAGCAAAATGTGAATATCTTTAAATTCATCATTCCCAATATTGTTAAATACAATCCTAATTGCAAACTGTTTGTTGTTTCCAATCCAGTTGATATTTTGACATATGTGGCCTGGAAGCTAAGTTTCCTAAAAACTGTTTTATTGGAAGTGGTTGCAATCTGGATTCTGCCCATTTCCATTACCTAATGGAGAAGAGACATGGTGTCTATTCTTCAAGTTGTCATGGATGGGTCCTTGGGGAACATGGAAACTCCAGTGTTCCTGTGTGGAGCAGTGTGAATCTTGCTGGTGTGTATCTAAAGAAGCTTTGTCCTTTGGGAACTGTTGCTGATGCAGAGAATTGGAAAGATGTACATAAACAGGTGGTTGAAAGTACTTATGAGGTAATCAAACTGAAGGGCTACACTTCCTGCACCATTGACTTGTCTGTGGCAGATCAGGCAGAAAGCATTATGAAGACTCTTAGGAGAGTGCATCCAATTTCCACCATGATTAAGGGCCTATATGGCATTAATGAGGATGTCTTCCTTAGTGTCCCATGAGTCTTGGGGCAGAATGGCATTTCAGATGTGGTGAAGATTAACCTGAATCTGGAGGAGGAGAGCCATTTAAAGAAGAGCGCAAATACTCTTTGGGGAATCCAGAAGGAGCTGCAATTTTTAAATCTTTGATTGTGCTGTCATCAAGAGAACATGACAGGGATTGAGGGGTTACGTATGATCCGCTTTTCAAATAGGCCAAATCCTGCCTCTGATTAGTGACTAAACACCAGAAATGTAAAACCTGTAAACATACTCTAATTTCTTCCTAAAGTTAGAAATGGGAAATAGAACCCTGTTGTAGTTAGTACATAGTTAGTATGCTCAATATGACTTGTATAGTCTCAGTGGTTGGTGTCAAGCAGAGCCAGTGCCCCACAGGTATATAAATTACCTGCTTTGTATGCAGGTGCTACAGGTTCCCTTAGGTCCAGAAGATAACACTCCTGGATACAAAATACCATACAGTAGTAATTCTTTATTGATGCATTGATTGATTACCTTTGTGCTCTCCTCCATTAGGTCACTACAGCATGTCCCCATGTATCACCTTTCCAGAGGACTTGATTTTTGTCTGCCTATATATATATAATATCGAAAGTTTTAAATTTCCATATTATATAAAAAGATCTGCATATGTTCAACAATGCAACCAATTCCTCAAGTGTCATACTAACCCCAAATACTGAACAAACAACAAATAACTGATAAAAAAAAAATAACACATATAGATTGATTCTTGGTTGCAAGGTTCCAAAAATGAAGATTTGAATGAACATTCATTTCTTCAGAAAAAAAAAAATCTTAAGACAAAATATGGCACAAGAACTAATTTTTATAAGATATTTAGCTAATTAAAAAAATTTATTAACATATGTATCTAAAACACGAATACAAAAAGGAAGTAAAATTAGATAAAAGTTAATGCTTCCCTTCATTTCATTGGCATTTGGTGGTGATATTGGAGGGGCAGTGCAACCAAGCAGATGAGTACTAACTAATCTTTTAATCAGACCTTAGGTTTGATCCCAGACTCTGGATAAGTTGTTAAACATTTCTGACATTCAAGCTCCTTATCTGTAAAAAAGAGATGTTTTATCTGTTGCTTTAATTTAATAATTGCACCTAATTTCAATATACTTTTGTTAAGAGGCTCAAAGGAGATAATGTACATAAAGTGCTTTTCAAACTTAAAGCACGTATTGTGAATGTATTTTTAATGGAATTGATGTATTTTGATTCCATTTTTGATGGAATAGGAAGATCTTTTCCATCCATTAATAGGCCTATGTGACCTGCACGTGGAAGCCTGAGTCACATGAGTCTAAGTCGCCTGGAGGGGAAAGGGATGGGGCAGGAAGGGTGGAGCAGAGGTTAGAGCAGAGATGAGAAGAAGTTGGTCAGAGACTAGTCAGAGCCAGGACTCAGGCAAGCAGGCTGGTGTGAGGCAGAGAGTTTCTTAGTGATTTTGCTTAGGGCAATTTCTTTGTGAGGCTTGATAATGTGTATAGACTGCTTTGCTACTATAATGGATTCGGCTTTCTGATGTCTAAATGTTTTGGTTCTTTCATCCACGTGGAAACTCTGTGGTATTTCTCAATTCAGAATTGCACCGGCATATTCATTTGTTACGTGCCTGGCTAGGGGCAGCTAGGATAGAACAGATAGAGCACCAGCCGAGTCAAGAGAACCTGAGTTCAAGTCTCACCTCAGACACTTGACACTCACTAGCTGTGTGACCTTGGGCAAGTCACTTAACCTTGATTGCCTCATCCTAGGTGATCTCCAGTTATCCTGATGAATATCTGGTCAATGGATTCAGATGGCTCTGGAGAAGTGAGGCTGGTGACCTACACAGCCCTCCCTCACTCAAAACAAAGTTAAGTGCAAGTCATGTCATCATTTCTCTGATGGCATTGTCTTCTTTGGCAATGAAGGACACACACAGGTGCAGTGAATATCTTATTGGCACCACAAAGTACTACATAAGAGTGAGACAGTGTTATCCTCATTGTTATATTTGTACACCTACCCCCTCAAGGGGCAAAGCCCCTGGAGACAGGAGAAACTCTTCCCTATCTTACAGAAAAACCATTTCCTTCTGTCTAGGACACTATGGAATAACCTTAGACTAAAACCCTTATTCTAGGAGAAGTCAGGTGTAGCAGTGGATAAAAGTGCCAGATCTAGAGTCAGGAAGACCAAAGTTCAAATCCAGTCTTAGACACTTACTAGCTGTGTGACCCTGGGCAAATCTTTCAGCCTTGTTTGCCTCAGTTTCCTCATCTGTAAAATGAACTGGAGAAGGAAATAGCAAACCACTCCAGTATCTTTGCCAAGAAAACCCCACATAAGGACGCAAAGAGTCAAACATGACTGAAACAAAAGAACAAAACCTTTACTCTAGCTGCATCTTTTCCCATGGGTACTCTACCAAGCAACTGTGTTGCAAAAAGATATTAGTTATTTCTCTCCCATTCCAACTAGATAGCTCATCTTCAGGCTTCCCAGAGGATAGTTAATAACTTCTTTGCCTTTTGAGCTGTTTGGAACTGAACAAAATAAAGAGGTAGGGACAGTCACAAACTTGGAAAACTTTAAATTTTGCACCTAATTTACAAGTAGAATGAGTGAGTATATTTTTATCCCTGACTTTTTCCAATGTCTTTAATGGACTGTTAATGAGCTGCCAATTACTTATGCAAAATGAAGAAAACACATTTAGCAGTTGCTATAACTGAAGTTGGAGAAAACTACATTAAAGTGTTATAGAATAAATCTTTCTCACTTTAATAATTGTCTCTCTGCACACGCTATCACTCAGCTTGTGTTGCTGTTATATTAGTAATTAAACCAAAATGCTACGGATTAACTTTGAAGGTGCAAAAATAAATCCCCAACACACACCTGGGACTGTATTTACAATTTATTGTCAGATAAAATGTCCTAAATTTTATTCATCTATCTCTGTTGGCATTTATATGGAACCTATTACCATAAGTATTCACTGCACTGTACATAGTGAAATGAACCATAGTACAATAAAGAAAGAAAGGAACAAGAAAGAGAAATGAGAAGAGAGCTAAGCTTTAAAATGTCAAGTGATATAAAGACTCTCTAAAGTGCCTGTTTCTTATGATCTTTGTGGGATTACTTAAGAGTTTTTTAGGTGATGATTGTCCAGTCCAAACCAACAACATTAATTAGATGCCTACTATGGGCAACATGTCCAAAAGCGTGAAGGAACAGAATTGGAATCAGGATAGTCTACCTAGGTTAAAGGCCTGGCTTTGTTACATAATATTTTTATTACCACAGACAAAAAGTTTGACATCTCGGTGTGCCAGACAAATCTTGAAGACTAAAAGCTATTGATTAGTTGATTTGAATCAGGGAAGCAAGTTTCTATATTAATAATTCATTATACCAATAAAATCATATATCTAGACTCCAGACCACCCCACAAAAAATGTGCAAGGTACTTTACTAGGTGCAGTGTTATCCACACTAGGATAGTGTTATCCACATAGTCAAATGCATCTGTAGTTTCACTGATGTGTATGCAGACTGGAAGCCATCTATGACTGCCTAACTCATAGGACTTCTCCATGTCTTCCCATTGATTCACCACAATAGAGTCACCCAATGTACTACAATATTCCTCAGTCTTACCACATAGCCAGTCAATGTTTTTCAATTATGCATTTCTTTTATGACATCCTTTCCTCTGATTCTTCCCAATAGCATAATTATCATAGATTTAGAGTTACAAAGAACCAAGAGGCCATCTAGTTACAAGGGCTCATAGTAGCCCTTGTAACAGCAAGCACCCCAACATGTACAAGGGGACCTACTACAAAAAGTTCTTAGATCTGCATTCACAAAAGGAAAGGCAACTTTTGAGGGGTTAACAATCACTTTAATCAAGCACAAGCATCAATCCTTTAGTCAGTCACATATCATTCACCTAGTTCAGGGAAGTCAACACCCTGACCTCCAAAGTAACCAACCGACACGATTTCCTCAGATAGTAATTCAACAGACAGGTACAGTTGTCTGACCAGTTACCAGAGAGGGAAACATGACACCGGGATACTCAAAGCCCGAAGACTCTTCAGAGGCTTCGTTGAGTACTCGTGTGGCACTCAAACCTTCTTACCAAAATTAAACCCCAAAATAAAACTGCACCTGAGAGTCTTTATACACTTTTTAGAGTCAGAGGGCATCACATCCCTGGAGAACCAGTGCCTCATTAACAAGAGGCAAAGAGCTTCTTACAAATCTTCCCAGACCAGACAATGGGTGGGAAAGAGCCTCCTCAGTCACATTCAAATAGAGGCATTATACTTGATTATACTAAAATAAAAACAGCAAAAGATCCTACTTGACTTGCTATTGCAGCTCTTTATCTTACAGATGAGGAAACAGGCCTCTATTTTTTTTGTACTTTGTTATAGCTTGCCATGTGCCTCTCCACTGCTCTCTGAAACCCACACAATTGTAATTCTTCAGAGACTGTGGTGCTCCATCACTTGTAACCATACAACATAAGTTGAATATTGGCGTTAAAAGGATCTGCCTTTATATCAAGGGAGAAATCAGGATTTGTTAGAGAAGGTTTACAATTTCACAAATGCAGTCCATCCTGATCTTCTGTTGACTTCTAAGTCTGACTCATCTATTTGCAATATCTATGCAAGATATGTAAACAAATCAAGATAGATAGATGGATAGATATGTGTATTATATTTTTTTCTAAGGTAGAAGCTCAATAGACTGTTCATTTAACTGCACATCATATGCTTTATCTATTTGGTTTTCCTGTCTGGAGCAAACTCTTGATTGGTTATGGATTTTGTCTAAGAGTTCTGCAACATTCCAGGAATTGATGCAACCAGCACAATGTGACCTACAAATAGGACCATCTAGAGGGCCTTACCATCCACAAGGAATTCCTTTCCAACTTGAACACTCTACTGGATATCCTCCATGGCAGTAGTAATCACATTTGGCAGGCATAGGTCCATTTGTGTAATACTTCACCTTCTCTTGATGAACAGAGAATCACAGTATAAGATTCTCTGTTGATTTATGCTCAAGTGATAGTTTGTTGGAGGAAAGCCTTTCAGGTGGTTTGGTTGTATGTGGGATACAGTTACTCTTACTCAAATTAAACTCAGTCTTCTCGTAAAAAGGAATTTATTGCAATCTCATGAGAAAGGGCACTTCCCACAAGATCATGGGTGGTGTCAGCCAGGGAGTGCATCTGAGCCAAGTGGAGTACAGCATTATATAGCACCTAACAGAGAAACTCACTAGCTTCTCTTCCCATTGGCTGGGAATCCAGGCATACAGTCTAAGCACAGGAATCTACCCCAGAGACAAAGAACACGGAAAGGATCATTGCTTACCAATGAGAGTTTTTGTTATCAAACAGAAACTTAAGGGAAGAATGCTGGTGTGGCTGGCCTAAGGGGTGAAGGGGGAAGGGTACACCAGGTCATGTGACCAAACTTTGTTGGTTCTCCTCCATCCTGGAGCATTTTATTTGCCAAAGCGGGATACTTAGTTATCCTAGCTTTGACTGGGAGGGTGGGGGGTTTGGGGAATTCATGCCTGAGGGGGTCTTCACTTAACCTGATTTCATTCAGTTGGGTTTTTGGTTTTTGGTTCTACTACAAACCATAAGTGAAGTTGATGTGGATAGAAACAGTGCCCTAAGAGTTAAAATTATATTGATTGACTTTGTGAAGTCCTTAAGTGCCCTAAAATCTCACCTTACCACAAAACTTCCCCTTATCCTGGATCATATAATTCCCTGTCCCCACCCTCATCCTGGGGAATGGGATTTCCTTATCTTGTATCATTCATAGTCCACACCCTGTGCCTTTATTTTGCAAGACTTACTCTAGATTTCCAATCCCCACAAGGCAACCCTAAAATCATCCTACTTAAGTCTGACCCTTTTTCTATATCATTGTCTTTATTTTGTTCCCTGGTAGATCTCAGTCTCGCTGCTTTTGCATCAATAAAACTCCCAAAGGCTAGAGGTCTAAGTGAATTCATTCACATTTTGAACCAGTTCTCCCATCTCTCTCTCCAACAGTGAGATACAAAAATGGAAAACGACACAGATCTTGTTCTGAAGGAACTTACAAAAATGGGATATGATACATGCACATAAAAGTATGTTACAGAGTAGAATGTGACAGAAAGGAGAATTGAGGAGGAAGACGGAGAATTGTTTAGAGACTGAATGGGAACACATTTAGTGAACACTTCTCAGGAATATGGAGTCTTCTCCCTGGAGTGGAGGAGACCTTGGGCCCAGGTTTCCATTCCTCCAGAGTCGGGTGATTTCCATATAAGGCTATGTACAGCTTTAGGATCAATGATTGGACATGACTCACTAAATCCTCCATACCTAATTTGCATATGTGCACTCAGTCTGCAGTCCTCACACAGGTCCACCTGATTTGCATAAGTTCTCAATGCCCAATTTGCATGAGTTGTCAATGCTTCACTTGCACATATTTTCAATGCCTAATTTGCATATAATGACGGTATATTTTCGTAGGCTTTGTAACTTCTGGGGAAGTGGAAAATTTGACCCAGTTATCAAAAGGGATTGGTTAGATTTCGCACCTAGAATGTAGGACCTTGCTTCTCAGCCAATGAGAATAATGGTTAGCTGTGGGAGGGGGAATTTCTGAGTCAGGGTCTATATATATTGCCATTCTGCTTCTGTAAGAAGCTTCCCCACTCCAGCTTTACTGGTGAAGGGACCTCCCAGTTTCTCCTGAGAACAAAATAAAGGAGATTTTCTGTTTTTACTTGGAGATGCGAGATGCCTGGAAGCAGCCAATTTGAGTAAGGGGGTTCGTGCTTTCCCCCTAACACAAGACTAATATAGGTGTACATGGTAATTACCTAGAAACTCAAATTTAAAGAGATGAATTATAAATTTAAAAGATGGAAATAAAGGAAGGCAAAAGAGAATGAATATAAAATGTGGCTTGTCCTATAAACATAATGTGGAAAGTGATAGAGTTCAGAATGAATTGATATTGTTGAAGAAAACCAAAAACAACAAAAATGCTATTGTAAACTATCTTGAGGAAAAGAAGGGGGAAAGATAGGAGTACTGTGTAGGATGGATGGACAATGAGAGCTGATTATATCAAAAAGGGATGACCACTTCTTATTTTGCTTCTATTTTCTCTGCCAAAAAAAAATGTGCTCTGAATTAAAAAGGAGGGGGAGGAGGGGAATAAGCATTCATATAGCTCCTACTATGTGCTAAATACTTTACAGATAGGATTTCATTTGAATCCTCGAAATAGGCCTGCAAGGTAGGTGATCTTACTGTCCCAATTTTACAGGTAAGGAAACTAATTAAATGACTTGGCCAGGGTCACACAGCTAGTAAGTATCTGTGGCTATTTTTGAAATCAACGCTTCTTGACTCCAGGCCCAGAGTTGTATCCTCTCTCCTACCTAGCTATCCCTTAGGGTCAAGAGAAACATAAATAAGAAGGAAATGATACATGAAATAAAGAGCCAATAAAAGAGTAGTACCTAATTACCCTTGATGCATCAAGTCACCTAGCTTAGGTGAGCTAGACCCTGGGATAGTAAAAGAATTGCAGATATAATTGTTATGCCTCATCAGTGATCTTTTAAAGAAAAGGGAGAATGGGAAAAGGTAACATGGGATTGGAAAAGGGTAAATGAATGGAGTAGTTTGACATTCTTTTCTAGCTCATTTTACAGATAAGGAAACTGAGGCAAACAGGGTTAAGTGACTTGCCCAGGGTCACACAGCTAGTTAAGTGTCTGAGGCCAGAAGTGAACTCAGGTTTTCCTGCCTCCTGTTCTAGTGCTATACCATTGTGCTGCCTAGTTGCCAAGATGAGTTTTAGAAGCCAGAAAGTACAAATATGTGTTATTACTATTAATTATACTCTGAGAGGCAAGAGAAAAGGGAAAACTAGCCCATTTAGTCTTGGAAAATCCATTTAGTATTTTCCCTTAGCTTTGTTCAAGACAGAGTTAAACCCTCAAATCGGACCATATATGTTTGTATATCTATACATGTCTCCTGATTCTGGAAAGACATCTGTTCCTTTATATATGAAGATAATTATGCTAATCCTCTCTCAGTAGGATTTTCACTAAAAGTCTTTTCTACAAGGGTTGTGATTGGTCTGCTCCAATACACTCTAGTTTGGGCAAGGCATAGAAAGTGCATGCCACAGATGCATCAAGTTGAGGAAGAGTGGAAAGAGCTACAAAATATTCCTCTTTCATTCCAAGCATGTTCTGATATTAGGATGGAGAGAGGTAGAATTTTATATTCTTGCCCAGGGTACAAAATTAACTAGTAACAGTGTTATCTCCCCAAAATCAGTAATATACATAACTGAAAAATGCAGTGAAATGAAAAGAGTTATGGATTTGGAGTTCAAGGTCCTGCATTCAAATGCTGGCTCTATAATTTACTGCTATCTGACCTTGAACAAGCCATATAAGTCCCTCTTATCCTCAGTTTTTTCATCTGTAAAACGAGATGTTCCCCCTCTAAGCTCTGCTCTATGATCCTATTATGTAACTTTGGACAACTCAATAAATCCCCCAGGGCCTTGGTTTCTGTAAAAAGAGAGAAGTAGAATAAATTACTTCTAAGTTCCCTTCTAACCTCCAGTCTACAGTCCTGTATTCTGTCAGTTGTTCAGTCATGGAAAGAAGGCAATCTGTGGCCGTGGGACCAGAGGTTGGCTAACCAGCCCCTGCAGGGACCGAAACTGAAAGTTTGGGCTCATTATTCAAATATGTCTCTCATCTGACTCAACCTTAAATAAAGCAGATTGGGTCACTAAATTGAAATGCCAAGTGCGGATCACAGAAGTAACAGGTGTCACACTTCAATGATGAAGCAATTAAATGTCAATTTTTCTTTAAATTTCTTATTCTTAAATTTGACTTTGAATATTTGGAAGCCATCAGATTGAAATTCCAAACATCAAATGTATCTCATCGTGCAACGGGAGAGAAAAAACTGATCTCTCTTCCTCCAACAAACCGTTGCACTGATTGAAATTGTGGGCAAGGAACCAAAAAATATTTCCTATTAGCTGACATTGGAATTCACAAATGATGTGAACCAGCCAAACGGAAAGGGCCCCTCTTTTTTTCTGATGATGCTAAACATCTACTTCAGAGTACGGTGCATTGAATACTTCCAGAGCATTTGCAGATTTACTTGCAAAGATTTGCATGAGAACAACAGTGTCTCCTACTGATATTTATATTAGCACTCATACAGACAGTAATCACAGATTCAGGGGTCTGATGGAAGATAAAAAAAATGTCCTTATCAAATTTAAAAAACATTTCCTGCTTCAACTGGGGGCTTCCCATTAGTATTTATTAGGTCCCTAAAACTGCCCCAAGGTAGTTAATTTGGCTCAAGCATAAAACTGTAATCACACCTAAACAGCTCTGCCACTGGCTACAAAGCCAGTTCTGCAGGCAAGATTCATAACAAAAATCTATTTTCTTTTTTTTCTCTTAACAAGAAAAATCACAAAAGAGAATTCATTCTGCTTCTCCTGGATGCAGGGACCAGAGGAGAGGCTTGGAGTCTTGAAATACCTTTACACAAGATAGGCAATTCTGGTGCCAGACTAAGAGAATGAATTCTAAGTCCTGGTGCTCTTTGCTTTTGAGTTGGCCTTGGATAGTTCTCTGGGCCTCAGTTTCTTCATCTACAAAATATGAGGGGGGCAGACATTGGAGAGTCTACCTTTAACGATCTAGAATTCTAGAACCAAGGACATCCATGAGCCCAGGTTCTCTATCATGGACTGAGGCTTCCCTATCAACCCCGTGCCTGAGCCCTATTTTACCTAAGGAAGGTTTGACCTGAGTAGAAGGATCCATAACCACGCTTAGCTAGCTAGGGTCACTGATCATGAAGGAAAAATTTGGGTGTATTAACCTGAAAGTATGCATAATAACCCTCAGATAGCCACATTGGGAATGACTCGAGTAACCTATGGGGAAAATAGCTAGCACCCACCCTAAGTCTCAAATCAAGAGCCACTTTCAACAGAAGGCCTTTCATAATTCCCCCAGCTGTTAGTGCCCTCTCTCTTTCCAAAAATTACTTTGTGTTTGCTTTCTACATATTTTGCAATTATTTATCTGTCTATATGTTGTTTTTTCCTGAGAAGAACATAAATCTCTTGAGGGAAAGAACAGGTTTTAGGCTTTTTTTTCATCCTTAGTAGAATATAAGTCCCTTGAGGGAATGAACAATTTTTTTTTTCCTCTTTGTATCCCTAGGGTCTAGCACAGGGATAGGGAACCTGTGATCTTAAGGCTATACGTTCCCCACCCCTAGCCTAATGTATTGCAGATTTTTGAAAAATGCTTGTTAAATTGAATGGAGTAACATTCTGCTTTTCTACACAATAAATTCTTCATAAACCAGGATATAGATTCAGTAAAAACTGCAGTAAGACTTTTGGGATGTTCTATAAATGAAAGAAGCAATTAGAACAGAATAGATAACCATAAAAAGTTATGTGGAGCCTTCCTACAGGACTACTTTGTAGCCTCATCTGGGTAGCAAGAAACTGTTTCCATGGCTATAGCTCCACTGGTCCACTCTTAGTTCATAAAATGATTCTTAGACCATATGAAGACAACACTCTTGCCAGTAACTGGATATCAACCATAATTTATTTATATTTATCTGTATATCCCTCCACTAAAGTTATGATACCTCATCATGACATGGAACTGATGCTAGGTCATGAGCTCTGCTGCATTCTATTGAATTCTATTGAATTGAATTCTAATTGAATCCATATGGGCCAAAATTCCTTTTTGGTACTTGTCATCATAAACCCAGCCTAACTCATCTCAGGCTTAGCAGTATAAAATTGCCAGCCAGGCACTGCATTTTTTTCAGTCACAGCAACTCTTCATGATCATCTTGTAAAAGACATGTAGGGATTGTTGTCTTCATTGGTAGAAGGAAAACCCATGTCAATAAAAAACATTTAAAATATGAATAACTGTTTTAGCATTTAATGAGAATAAGTAAAAATCTCAATATATGAAAGATATCATAACAATGTTTGGTCATAGGTTTAATTTTCTTTTTATAAAATACTGATATTTCCATAAATCAAACCTAACAAGTCATCAGCACTTATTAAGCAAATATGATATACACAAATGCATACTTCCTGTTATCTAAGCTCTGGGATACAAACTATATACAAACAAGATAAATACTGGAAGTAATGTGAGAGAGGTGTTACTTAGCTTTAAGGTGCTCCAAGAAAGGTTTCCTGTAAAAGAAGGGATTTTAGCTGAAGCTTGGAGAAAGTCAGGGAAGCCAGGGGGCTGAGACCCAAAGGCAGAGTACTCCTGGCATGGAGGATAGCCAGAGAAAGTGCAGAGTGTGGAGATGGAGTCCCATGTGTAAGGAACAGCAAGGAGGCCAATGTCACTGGTTCTAAGAGTATGTGAATGGAAGTAAGGTGTAAGAGGCAGAAGAGAGCAGGTTATGAAGGGCTTTAAAAGTCAGGGATTTTATGTTTGATTCTTCAGGTGAGAAGCAGGCATTGGAGTTTACTAAATAAGGGAGAGACATGGTCAGATCTACACATTAGAAAGATCTCTTTGCTATCTGAATGAAGGATGAACTTAAAAGGGCAGAGGGCAGAGGGCAGAGGCAGAAACATCAATCAGAAAGCCACTGCAATAGTCCAAGTGTGAAATGATGAAAATCTATGCCAGGGTAGCAGCAGAGTCAGAGGAGAGAAGAGGGTCAATATGAGAGATGATGAGAAGGTAGAAATGACAGGACTTGGCAAGAGATTGGAAACGTGGAGAAATAAAGAATGATGAGTCAAGGATGCCAAATAGGTTTCCAGCCTTGAGTGACTGTGGTCAAGAGGATGGTGGTGTATTTGAAATTAATAGGGAGAGTTTGGAGAACAGATAATGAGTTGTTTTGGACATGTTGAATTTAAGATTTCTGAACAAATCTTTTACTTCATAAGTTGGGCACACTTGTACACCACTAGCAAAATAGTATATTATTCTGGAAAACAGTTTGGAACCATACAAGAAAAGTCATTAAAATATGCATCCTCAGCAATCCTACTACAGGGCATATGTCCTCCAAGGAAGTGAAAAAATGTCATGTATATATATGTACATATATATACACACATATACATATTTATGTACATGTATATATAAAGATATCCATAGAAGCAGTTTTTGTAGTAACAAAAAAAATGGAAATAAAGTTGATACTTCTCATCAGGGAATGGCTGAATAAATTGTCAGCAGTTAATCCTAAACACTTATTAAGTGCCAGCTGTGTATTTGTCACTGTACTAGGACTTAGAGACACAAAGATAAGAATTAAGTAGTGTCTGTCTTCAAGATGTTTCTATTCAGTCTGATACGTATTTTAATATATTGAAATATTACTATACTGTAATAAATGAAAAATATGAAGAATTCAGAGAGACATGAATGGGATTTTATGAACATATGCAAAGCAAAGAAAGAATAAGAGAAAACAATTTGCACAATGACCAAAACAATGGAAATGAAAACAATACTAGAAGGCACAAAAGATTAAATGCTATAACCAGTATTGATTTCAGAGGATAGATAACGAAATATACTGACTTCCTTATGCTGAATGTGGCCAATTTGGAGAGATGTAGTTGCCATACTGGCTCATTTTACTTGACTGTTTTTTCTTTATTTTATAAGGGAAAGAATGTGAAAGAATAAAAAAAAGAGTTCTTAGAGTTATTTGAACAGAAGCTAAAACTTATACCCCAGGTACATCAAGGCAATCCAGATATTATTTCAGTTAGAAGTCCTGCTAAGTCTGAGACTCAGTTTGGAATTCAAAGGAGCACACTAGGGAAATAGCCTCAGATATTTACTTCCTTGGTTTCAGGAGTTCTATTGCATGGGTCCCACATTCTGAAAGATGTCTCCTTAAAAGCAAAAAAAAAAAGGCACGTATGTGCAGAAACACAAACTTGTCATTCAGTTGATAGTTCCAATCTCCCATCTGGATCCCTCATCCCTGACTCTTCCAACCCTGGCTCATCCTGCCATTTTGTACTATTTGCCAAGTCCTTTTTTCTTCTGCTTACCCCTGGGTAGGAGCCCAGCTTCACAATCTACCTTCAGCAGCTGTTGGGATACATTCATTGTCCAGCTCTGTCTTGGAGCATGGATGTAGACTTTGACCATCTCTATTCTTGATTCAGATCTGTAATTCCTTCCTGTTAACAAACCGTAGGAAGGACCCAGCTGTCAAGTAGGGTTCTAGCCAATGTCAGTTGAGAGGCTATGAAGATCACAAAGCCTTGAGATTCCTTATCTTCCATAGGTAAGGACTGGAACCCTGGATTTGTCTCTCACAAAGTCAAATGGCAATTCTCTTATCTCTAAATCCAATAGATAGATAGACAGATAGATTGGATAGATAGATGATAGAGATATGACAGATAGATATATAGAGATAAAATATAAAATCCTAAGAAAGACAGGGTGGTTGTGGGATAATAGATTGAAAGTTCAAAGGAACCTCAGAGGCTATTTAGTTTAAACCCCTTACTTTACAGATAAAGAAATTGAGGCCAACGTCTGTTGTCATTTCACCAAGGTAATTATAAACTGAGTGAGGAAGTTACTTGTCCAAGGTCACACAGATAGCAAGTAGAAGAGCTGGAATTCAAACTTAGGTCTTTTGACTATAAATCCAGTACTCTGCATCTACCAGATGCGAATATAGGATAGTGTTGGAATGTGAAGAACAGTAGGAATCAATTGAATTTTTGAGAAGGTAGGCTTGAGTAAATTATTTCCAAGGCTGCTTTAACTTATGCAAAGTGTGAGAAAAGTCAGCATGAGGCTAATGGAAGCTGCTGCTCAATCTTGGCCAGCGTTCCTGGCGTTGATGAATGAGTCCCGCAAAGCTCTGAGCTCATCACTGTTCTGCCAGCTACTTTGCACTTCATCCAAAGCCTCCTGTGCACAGAAGGGCTTCATTAGGCTGCTAATGGGTAAACCCTAAAGATGGCATAATAGAATCATTCCAAGAAAATGTTTTAGCACATATTATTTAAGAATCATTAAAATTATTAAAGAGCTGCATGATCCTTGACCCCATATTGAACCTAAAAAAGGAAGGGGACTTGAATTGAGTCATGATATCTCCTTTTTGAGTCACTAGTTGGATGAAATCCTAGTGGCCTCAGCTTTCATCTGAGTAATATATAAAATGAACAGGTGGTCTCCGTCAAATTTTTCCTTCCCCCACCAACAAAAAAAAATACACCAGTAAAAGAGGTATAGGTTTTATTCATTCACAACAAACCTTATTCAGTACAATAAAAATGTACGTCTACTGCATACTAGAAGTGACAGCTTTGTGTTCATCATTTGCACATATGTTCCTTCATCTGAACCTAAAAACAATCCTAAAGGAGATAGCTTTGTCAGCTATTGTTACCTGCATTTTACAGATAAGAAAAAAAGGCTCAGAATGATTAAATTAAATGACCAGTCACAAAATTAATAAATGATGGAGCTGGGACTTCACTCTTGTTACTCACTCTCTACCAGAAGATGTCTTGAACTTTCAGTGGTTGAATCTGTCCCTTACTGGCATAGCATATGGCAGAGCCAAAGACTGAGAATTGAAAAATCTGATCTTCTAAGAGCAGCTCATCCTCATGGGATTAGGCATCCCTAATCGAATAATAATACTCCATCATGGGATAGGTAGTTAAATGACACAATGGTCTTAGAGACGTCTTAGCCGGGTAAACCTGGACAAGTCATTTAACTTCTAATTGCCTCAGTTTCCTCAGTGGTAAAATGGTGTGATAGTAGCACTTACGTCCCAGGGCTGTTGTGAAGATCCAATGAGGTAATATTTCTAAAGCACTTAGCACGGTGCTTGGCACACAGTAGGTACTATATAAATAATAGTTATTTATTATCACTATTTATTATTATTAGATTTCAACTGAAGAAGCAGAGTACAGCAAAGGACCACTTGTTCTTCTGCTAAATTTGTTATGCCTGATCTCTGCAGGCTTCTATCTCTCCCTGTCCCCCATGGATTCCTAGGCATCCTGTGTAAGTCATTTGACTCCTTCGACTCTCAAACTCACCATTGCTCAAAACAGCGGCAAACTTCTCAGTACACTGCTCTAAGCTTACCACTATCCTACCGACAAAACTTAAATGGTTTCTGAACACTGTCTGATGAATAAAGTCCACATTATTTAGCCTATTAGTAAAGGTCCTTTGCCATCTGCTTCTGGCCTTCCTTTCTTGGTTTATTTCATATGACTCAGTCTCCATGCACGTCCTCAGTCAAATTTGTCTTTTGATTATTCCTCAAAACTAGCTTTTAAGTTTCCTGCTTTCATGACTTTGCTTATATCTGCCTCTACCTCAAAGTTTTCTTGCTCCCATATCTACCTGTTCTTATCCCTCAAAGTTTGATTCAGGTGCTACCTCTTTAAAAAATCATTGCTGTAGAGTCAGAAGAGACTCTAGAAGTATTTAGTTCAACCTCCTTTTTTAGATTAACAATATAATGGAGGTCTAGTTGCTTGCCCAAGGTGGTGACAGACACAGATCCAAGGTCCTCCAACTCCAGATCTAGTCTTCTTTCTATGGTAGTAGGCTGCCTCTTCTATGAAGCTTTCTTTGATCTCCTCTGGCCCCAGGTATTATCTCCCTCAGAATTCACATAGCCTTTTATATTTCTTTTGGATACTTTTATTCTAATTCATACCCTATTCCAGTTATTACCTATCATTCCATTCTAGTTATTTATATACAATTCTATCAAGATGTCCATTCAGTCATTGGGCAAGAATCTCATATTCAGAATGCTAACAGTGCAATTAATGTTCAAAGTTTATCTAAAATGGAGTGACCCTTATTTTCCTACCACTGTCACCATCACTACAAAAGCAGAAAGAATTGCATTAGGCTGAGCGCCATTCTATATTTGACTATTGTTTCTTGAGTTACTATGGCCAAAGTGTTTATCACCACTTGGACAGCAAACTGGTGAAGACACTCTCTATATTTAGCTAGGTTGGCTCTTTGAAAGCAGACTCAGTGTGTTGCCAGGATCTCCAAGTCTTTCCAGCATGGTAGTATCAGTTAGAGACTGGGCCCCACTGGCATAGCCTTCCATAGTCCTGGATCAGCTCCAACTATCATGAGGAAATGGAGTAAGGTTGTGTGGAAGACTTAAAATAGAAAATCAGACCAGTCAAAATATCCTTCAGTGGATTATATATTGAACCCAAGTGGCAAGATGGCCACCATTGTTTTTATCATTCTAAGAGGATAAGCCTTCCATTAACTAGCTCTGGGACTTTAGGCAAGTCACCTAGTTTCTTTATTTACAAAATTAGAAAGCTCCTCTTAGTAAGCTCGTGGAAAATATTGTAAAGGGTGCCTTATATTTAGCATGTGTGTATTCATCCTTCATTGCCAAAGAAGACCATGCCATCACAGAAATAATGACATGACTTGCACTTGACTTTGTTTTGAGTGAGGGAGGGCTGTGCAGGTTACCATCCTCACTTCTCCTCCAGAACCATCTAAATTCAGTAACCATATATTCATCAGATGACTGGAGATAACCCAGGATGAGGCAACTGGGGTTAAGTGACTTACCCAAGGTCGCACAACTAGTGAGTGTCAAGTGTGTGAGGTGAAATTTGAACTAAGATCTTTTGACTCCTGCACTGGTGCTCTATCCACTGTACCACCTAGCTGCCCCTTTTAGTTAGTAAAAGAAGGTGGATAGACAATTCATGAGACAAAATATCATAAAGGAAAGTAGGAGAGAAAGGACAATGGGAGAAGGAAAGAACTTTACTGACTCACCCAACATACAGAAGAAACTGAATCAACAGGGAATGAGTGGGATGTGGGTAGTTTAGCTTCCAGGGAGCAAAGTTGTTTAGTTATACCTTTGAGTGTTTGGACCTGCTCATTTAGGCAAGGAATGTATTCTTATATGTGTTATCTGTCTTCAAATCCCTTAGCACAGGTGTGAAGCAAGGTTAAAAGCCTAGGAAGGAGTCTTATTGGTGGGTTTTTCTACCAATCACACATATATAACAAATGCAGGAATGTGGACCCCGGATCTGAAAGATAGGACCTAACTGTTTTAACAAGTTTCCTAGGTCCTTAACCTCAGCATTCGCCACACATCCAATCAATTGCCAGATTACTGTACTTACTTTACATCTCTCAAATATAATCTTTTCTCTTCCCTGACAGACACCACCTTAGTTCAGGCCCTCCTTACTCTTTACCTTAATGCAACAGTCCCCTAATGGGTTTCCCTGCCTCAAGTCCCTCATGACACCAGTCAACTTGCTGCCAAAGTAATTTTCCTTAAACACACACCTAACCATGTGATTCCCCTGCTCCACCAACTCTAGTGGCTTCCTATTACCTCTAGAATCAAATAGAAACTTCTCAGTCTAACTTTTAATCCCCTTTACAATCTGACCCCGACTTCTTTGCGGCCTCATTGGATACCAGTCATCCTTCTGCACTGGCCTTTTCTCTGTATCTCAAAGGCAACATTTCATCTCTTCTTTTCTTTTCCTTCCTTTAGTAAGACTTTGTGCCCAGAATGAACCTTTACCCTATCACTATGTCACTGGCCTTCCCCAAAATTATACATATATATATATGTATATCTATGTATATATATGTATATGTATGTGCATACACCTACACACACACTTTTTCCCTCCCCCAGAAAAACGTAAGCTCTTTGTGAGTAGGGATTGCTTTATTCACTGTACTCTCAACTCCTGGTACATAGTAAATACTTAATACTTACTGAACGATTCATTAGCTTTGCTTTTGTGCTTGCTCAGGTTATTTATATGGCCAAGAGCCAAAGGATCTTACAGAACTATGGAATAATCATGTCTCAGACCTACACAGTTCTTTGGGGTTTTTTTGGAAGGTAGCCCTCAAGATGGATTGAAGGAGAATGAAGATAGACAATTAGGAACTCACTGGAGTTAAACAGGACTTTCTAACTCTAAGTCAGATAGATCCTTGGGATAGAGATATTGATTCTAATAACAGGAGGAAGTGAATCAAGGCATATACTTAATCCTAGACTGAGGGCACTCTCCCTGATTTTTGTTCCACATTTGACTGAGTGTGGTGACTGAGAGTGGCTCATTATTCTAGAGCATTCCCTAGAGCCAAGATGGCCAAAAGATAGACTGAAGAGATAAATATAAGATGCTGTCAACAAAGAGAAGTTTGGCAACTATAAGAACAGCAGAAGACATGTGACAAGACAGACGAGACAACATGCCCAGTTGGGAGCTGATCCAGAGAGAGCATCATGATATCATCACTGATTTAAAAGAAGACATTGATAACATTATAAAATTAGAGCAATTAGTTGTCCCTTTTTGAGTACCCTAGTATACATTGCCTACAGGTATGCTCTTCATACATGTTCCATAGTAATATTCCTTCTTCCCAGTGATGGTATATGTTTACAGAAGAACAGATAAGATTATGGGGAAAATGTTCTATTGTTGCTTTTCTTACTGTGATATTTCATTATGAAGCACATGCTTTGAAACTACTATGCCAGCTCTCATTTATACAGATGAACTGGGTCTCCATGGTGTATCTACAAGGTGTTCTCATGCCTCTGGGAGTTGTTTCTGCTTTGCTATAACTCATGAGCCCCTACCAATGTGCATCCCTCCACAATTATCAGTTAATATATATTAGCCAGCCAATAAACTTTTAGAAAGGTGTGTTTACTAAAGTCATATAATTGGTACAACTGGTATAAACATTTCCCACAAAAGTCAATGATGTACTCTCCCAGAAGTATATACAGAGTCCAGAAGAAAGGATACCTAAGCTTAGAGAGCACATGTAGCAAAGGGGTAATTCATAGCTTTTGGAAGTATTTTTGCTTGACTCTTCAAAACATTCTGCTTAGATATTGTGTAGGTTTTTTGTTTATTTAGGCTTGTTTTTCCTAGGCTCTTAGTGGAGTTTCAAATCTGTGTTCAATCTGTCCTTAGCTCCCAATTCAGACACTACCTTCAGATGTCCCACTTAGAGAATGCCAATGAAAAGATGAGAATCACTGACAAAGGGATTGGGGAAAATGAAGCCAAGGTGCTCTCTTCCGCCTCCAACCAGCTCCTCCTCCAAGATTTGTCTGGAATTCTTTCTCAGACTGCTGCTCACTCAAATCTCAGATTCCAACTAGCTCTGGGGCTCCAGAGGGCATGACCAAGCCCCTCTGGCAATCCAAACAGATTTCATATCTGACTTGAGGAGATATTCAGGACTTGTTCAAACCTGATGGAAAAGGGTTGTGATTATTATCTAATAAATTTATTAAGATGTAGCATCTTATCACTTACTTTAAGAGAGGTAATCGATCAACTCACTAGCAGACCTCCTACCCTGACAATTAAATATTTTTGACTTCAAATAATTGTAGCTGACTGGTAAAAGCAAATACATCAGCGGGAGCTAATAAGATGAAGTGTTGATTGGAATCAAATCCACAGAGTATCTTGAACCCATACCTATTTGGTATAGAGTCTTAGAGTCGTATGACAAAGAAAGACAAAGAAAAAACAGTCTTCAATTGAGGTAAATGCCTGGGAGGACTTTTACCAGTGTTAGCATGTGACCCAGGCTAGCTCAGATGTACCTGCCACTTTTTAAAGGCTGAAGAAAGTAGCTGGAGATGTACATTGTCTAGAAGAGTTAGTTGGGGAAGACCTTGGAAAATCATAAGGAAAAACAAGTATTAAATTGTCCTCGATAGGTTGGTCTGGAACTGGTAATTGACAGTGGAGAGGAATAAAACACCAAGCAGTGGTGGGAATTGCGTGAACAACACTGACTCCACCTTGTAATCCAATTCTGAAGCTAGCTCAGTTCCCTTTCTCTTCAATTTTGGGTCTAATCCAATTTCTGTCTTGTGTAAAAAAAACAAAAACAAAAACAAAAACTTTATTCAATTGTGGAAATTGTGATAAAGCTTTATTGCACTTTTTGAAATTAACCTTGTGAGACTGAGAAGCTGGACCATGTCTACTTGCTGTTTAGGGACCCTTAACTAAGGACCTAGGTCATGCTGACCAGAAACCTGGTCAGATCAGAAGATTGATGCAAGGCATTTTCTCACAATTATGCATGCATCTCAAGCAACCCAGAGGTCTTATCTGAAAACTGGCCCCACAATGATCAATCAGCTATTGTTTTTCGTGTTCCTTTGATCGTTCACAGACAGTTGAGGAGAGCAGGATCCCTCTTTTTTCTGATTTCAGGAAATGGCACCTGTTCACTCTCCCCTTCCAATTTGGAAATTCTCAAATCTTTCCTCCAATGAGAAATCAGAATACCTAATGTTAATTAATTGTTTCCTTTTAATTAATTGGCCTTATTTAATGAGTTGTTTTTAACGTATAAAAATCTGTCTCCCCTTATATTTGAAGTCCAGTGCCAAAGCTGAGGAAGGAGACTGGTTCCAATTTGTTGAGCAATTGTCTTGCATTGCCTATATCAATATGCTCGGAAGCTTGAACCTTTGTCAGTCATTTCATGTTTCACCAGTCACAAAAGTACCTATTCTTCAGAGTCTCTGGCAAATGTGTAAATCATAATGTTTCAGGAAATGAGCAATGATCCAGAGAAGATGGGATGGTTTATCAGCAGACCATATACAAAAATTCTGAGAACTGAAGACTTTTCTAGGATTTTGTCTCACTTGTTGATAAAATAGAAGGACAAGAAAGGCCAGACCCTTTTTCACACCATTTGGAAATTGTTGAGTCAAGAAGAATAAACAATTTTTCAATGACTTAGCCAACTGTCTCACTCATGTACCAATGTTTGTTTCCCAGACAACCCATTTGTGCTGCACACCGACATTAGTCTAAAAAAGTTGGCTTGGAGGCAGCTAGGTGGTGCAGTGAGTAGAGTACTGGCCCTGGAGTCAGGAGGATCTGAGTTCAAATCTAGCCACAGACACTTTACACACTTACTGGTTGTGTGACATTGGGCAAGTCACTTAACCCCAATTTCCTTGTCTTCCCCCCTCCACAAAACAAAACAATAAGTGCTGGCTTGGGGAGAGTCCCTTACCAAGAGAGTGATGATCACCAAAAATGGGTCATATTTGCTAATAGAGGACCTGCTGAAAATGATACTTGTTATCCCATGCACAGAGTAGAATGCCTGTCTTTGAAACAGATCATCATTGAGAAATTCTGAGAGTGCATCATGTTGTTGTTGTTGAGTCATTTCAATCCTGTCCAACTTTTCTTGACCCCATTTGGGGTTTTCTTGACAAAGATACTGGAGTGGTTTGCCATTTTCTTCTCCAGTTGATTTTACAGATGAGGAAACTGGGGCAAACAGGGTTAAGTGACTTGCCCAGGGTCACACAGCTAGTAATGTCTGAGGTCAGATTTGAACTCAGGTCTTCCTTATTCCAGGCCCAGTACTATATTCACTGTGCCACTTAGCTGCCCATACATACACAGAGCTTAATTTGAAGTATAAACTGACAATAATCCGTTGACTCTGGCCTAAGTTAACAACTAACAGAGACAAGTTGTGTCTAGCTCTGTTGTAGAATTGTGGGAGAAAGAGCAGGCACCAGAATGATAGGGAAAATGTTGCATGGCTCCTTCCTCTATTGTGCTATTCCATTAAATGCTTCTGCTTTGAATTAATTGTGTCTTCTGGCTAAGTATTAAAAGTGAACGCATTGGTGAGGGCTTGTGAACTAAAATGTTGAATGGCTGTAGAACCTGCGATAACTTTTATGAGATCTCTAGATAAGGCTATTCAGGTGCTGACATAATTTCCCCAATGGAGATTTCCCTTTCCTATTATATCTATACACAAGACTAGTGTGACATAACCATGCTAAGTTCTTAATTTGGTGCAGTAGGGAGTATACAGAGACATCTTAGCACCCAAGCATTAAAATGAGGTTGATGATCAAGTAACCTGTAATACCAAGATAATTTTTTCCCCAGTTCAAGTAGCCACTGGAAAGTTTCATTACATGCCTCAAGTTACATCACTTAGCAACAGCATTTCAAAAATTCAGCTTATCAGCATGATCACTAATAAGCTAGTAAGCTGCAAAAGCTGGATACATTTGCATTTCAAAATAAATGAGAGTAAATGTCAGATTGTGTTTCAGAACATAGCCACTCTCCTTGTGCTGGCTGCATTGAATTTTAAAATTGCAATCATACCAGAGATATTTTTGATGCAAAATCTCCCTCACTTCAGTTTGTCCCAGTCTGTCCATATAGATATGACTGTTGTATGCCAAATAGCAACTTAAGCTTCTGTTTGGGTTCCACAAAGATGAATTTCAGAAAGGGTCCCCTTGCAGAAGGATCACAGTAGCACAAATAATAACAATGTTGAAAGACTTGTAGAATTTTCATGAACTCCAAGACAATTTCAGAAGACTGATGGTAAAACAAGCCTCCCATCTCCTGGCAGGAAGCAGGGAGACTAGGGGTAGGGAACGAGGCAGACAGGTTTTAGACTCAGAATAGGGCTTATTTGTTTTGCTTATTCTATGAGAAAAAAATTCATGTGCATGTGTGCGCGTGTGCATGTGCGTGCGTGTGTGTATGTGTGCGTGTGTGTATGTGTGTGTATGTGTGTGATTACTGGAAAATGACAGTGATTTTTACAAAAGTGTCAATGAAACAAAAATAAAAGGAAAGGGTAAGAAACCCCTGACTCTCTAATTATAAAATAGTCTTCCAGTGGAGAAGGATGATTCCTTCCTTTCCCCAATAGAGATGTCCTTTTACTTGTCATGGTTATACAGGCAATCACCTTGAACTGGCCATACAAAAGCTCCTAGCAAAAGTTCCTAGCACCACAGAATTTAGAGACAGAAGGGTCCTTGCATACTCCATCTAGGGCCATCTCCAGTTGTCCTGATTTATATCTGGATGCAGATGGCTCCAGAGGAGAAAGTGAGGCAGGTGACTTTGCCTGCCTCACTTAAATCCAATTCACTTGTAAGTCATGGCATTATATCTCTGATTTCATGATCCTCTTTGAGAATGAAAGACAAACAACAGCATCCAGTTCAACTCCTTCATTCTATAGATAAAACTGAAGGCCAGAGAGGCTAAGCAACTTGCCTAAAGTAGCAAAGGACTTGGGATGTGAACCCAAGTGAAGTCTAATACATCTAATTTTCTTTCCACTCCTTAATAAGTCAAAGAATAATTTATGGAAATATTTTATTACTGAATTGTTAAAATGAGTTTGATCATCAAGTAACATATATAGAAGCCAATATGATTTTAAGTAACCTTTCTATGAGTCCCTTCTTCTATAAAGGGTCAATGAAAATAATATGTGTGAACTGAGAAAAAGGAAAAAAACTTTTATCTCTTGCCTAGCACTATTGCTAGGACTTTTTCTTTGTTCTCCGTTGTCTTTTGGACTTTTCACAGATAGACTAGTGCTATGCAAAAGTAATTAACCCATAACTAGCTAACAAAGCATCTTTTAGCAACTAATCTCCAAGGAGTTCCAATAGGCACAATAGTTTTTTTGGAGTAAGAGTTATATGTAAAGTCAAGGTTTTATGAAACTTGCCATCATGTTACTGTGGTGGTGATTAGTGGCTATGGTTGTGCAGTCATTTCAGTCGTGTCTGATTCTTTGTGACCCCATGTAGGATTTTCCTGGCCACCATACATGAATGGTTTGCTATTTTCTTCTCCAGCTCATTTTACAGATGAGGAACTAAAGCAAACAGGTTTAAGCAATTTGCCCAGAGTCACACAGCTAGTCAGTGTTTGAGGCCAGATTTAAACTTGGGAAAATGAGTCTGACTCCAGACCCCACATTTTAACCACTGTGCCATCTACCTGCCCCAGATGTAGCTTAGAGTGGGAAGAAACTTCAGAGGTCATTATATTTAGCCCCTACCTTTTTTTTTTTTTTTTACAAATGACAAAAAGAAGATCTGGAAGGTAAAGTCTGTCTATAGTCATATTAATTGAGATTTAATCAACAGATCCAACGCTTATTCCCATGTACCATCATTAATGAAAACTTACAAATATGTTTTATTGAATTAACCCAAAGAGGCTGGGGAGCTTGGCACTACAGGTATGAAGTCTTCTACTCCAGGACCATCCTTGCCCCACTGGAACCTTGGACTACAAATCTCGATTAATCCTGGGTGTGATAAGCCAGTTTTTATCCTACTCACCCAGATTCAAGTCTCCATACTACTTCCAAGCCATCCCTATGTCATGTTGCTGCCATACTCCTGTACCCTCGAGGTCCCCTTTTATGTGTTACTATCCCTCACTAAAATGTAAGATCCTTGCAGGCAGGGATCATCTTGTTTCGCTTGTATCTCCAGTGCTTACTCTGGTGCCCAGTGCATAATAAGTGCTTAATAATCTATAGCCATTACAGGTCCATGTTCCACAAAGACTCCTTAGTGGTCACCATACTCATCCATGTATATTAAACTAACCCATGTAATTGAACCAACTTTTAACTAACTGAAGCCCTCTTTACCTGAAGCCAGAAACTTTTGATCCTACAAGACACCATTTGAGAGGCAGAGTTCTGATGATTCCCCAAAAATTGTGCTTTGAAGAATAGTTGTGTGAGGCATGTCTGAAGCATATGTAATTAATCATTGTGCATTCGAGAAGCTTTTCTCCATCTTAATGTTGTGAGCCTTGAGGCTAACAAAAATACATTTTTTAAAATGTCAAACAGCCAGCTTCCAAGAAGTGAAAACCCAGGTCAGCAAAGGAGCAGTAAAAAAAAAAAAAAAAAAAAGTCACTTAGATGCTTGAAGAAGCCAGACAGGGCAAGGAAATATTGACTGTTTTCTTGTGTGATCAATCATCAAAAGCACGGCAACAAATGCAAGACTGTCTCTAACTAGTGCTAACAAAACTGAAAAACTGTTTCCATGAGGGAGGTACTGGGTCGTCCCCCCTGCTCCCCACCTCCAAGGAGACTGGCTACACTTCTTTGGTTATTGCAGGTGCATTTACCTCCCCCAGTGGGGAGAAGGATTTGCCTTGACTCATAGCCTTTCTTGTCATCAGGGTCCTTTAGAATCACAGCATAGTTCTGAGGGCACCAGAGGCCCCTGTTGCAAGAAGATGGAAGACTAGCTTGTCTGGGGCAAGTTCATTGCTGGAAATTGCCAGGAACAGAGAGGAAAAATTTGAAGAACTTTATTGAAGGGGACATTCCTTGCTAATAAACTGAACTATTGGTGCCAGACAGATGAAGACAGAAGGGGATGAAGGACTATCTGAAGAGTGGGGACCAAGTAAGTTACTAATGTCTACACTTTAGGTTTCCAAGGACCAAAAAGCATGTATACAATCAAGTCCATGATGCAAAAATGCTTATGTTTGGATTATATAATTTTAGGACTGAAATTTAAATCTCAGAAATCTAGCACCTTAATCTTACAGATGAGGAAACAAAAGTTCAGAGAATAGTATCTTAACAAAAGTCACACAGATTGTAAATGGCAGATTTGAGGTTTGGACCCAAGTCTACCAACTTCAAATCTTTCCATGGCATCATATTGCCAAAATCTATGTTTATACAAATTAATCACATTCTTGGATTCAGCATAAAAGACACAAAGAGGAAAGTTATAAAAATCATAGATAGGATTTAGGGTTAGAAGGAAATAATCCAGTCCTACTCCCCCATTTCATAGAAACTAAGTAGCAGAGAGCGAAAGTGAGTCTCACAACTAATTTATCAGAGCCCAGAATTCAATTCTAGGTTTTCTGACTCTGATTTTGGTGCTCTGTGCTTTGGTATTCTAAGAAAGCTATCTCTATAGATTTCCCCCAGGAAATGTTCAGTTGAACCTAGAGCTGAGAAGCCCAGAACATACTTCCTGTTTCAAGCAGGTTTCTCCCAGGAATTTTCCAGGACTCAAATCTTTGACTCATTCTACATGTCCAGAGTAGAATTCTCTCTTTTCCTCCTAAATCTCACACTTCTCCAACCTTTCTGATTTCTATTGAAGGGAGGCATCAGTATCATTCTACCTAGTGTCATAACCTTAGAATTAATCTTAATCAAGTCTGGTCCTAACTTTACTCTCTCTCTCAAACCCAAAATTCAAGTTGTTGCCAAGATTGTTGATTTCTGTGTCTACAACCTTTCTCACATAGAACTTCTCAGAGCCACCATCTTCCTTAAGTACTCACCACAGCTATGACAAATAGTCTCCTGATTGGTCTCCCTGATTCTAGGATGTCCTTTTTCCTATCCATTCTTTATGATGGTTACCAATATAACAGACCTAACCATGTCACTTTTCCATTCAAACTATAAATGGCTACCCGTTGCTTCTGTAATACTATCAACAAGCATTTCTTAAGTGTTTACCATGTAGATTTGTTGTCATGTTGTAGATACAAAGACACACTTGAAAGCCTCTGCCCTCTAGGTGTTTGTTTACATGCTGATGAGGGAGATAGCACAAATACGTACATATATGTGTGTGTATACACACACACACACATACCTATACATATATAAAATGTGTAGCTATGAATGTAAAGTAGGTTGAGGAAGAAGTATCTGGGGATAATCTAGAAAGGTTCCCTGGAGGAGGTAGTGCTTGAACTAAGTCTTGAAGGAATCTAGGGGTTCCAAGAAGTAGATATGAGGAGGGATTGGGGGAAGTAGGTGATGCAGTGGATACAGCACCAGTGCAGGAGTCAGGAGAAACTAAATTCAAATCTCACTTCAGACACTTTGACACTCACAAGCTGTGTGACCTTGGGTAAGTCATTTAACCCCAATTGCCTCATCCTGGGTTATCTCCAGTCATCCTGATGAATTCACTGGATTCAGATGACTCTGGAGGAGAAGTGAGGCTGGTGACCTTGCACCTCACTCACTCAAAACAAAGTGCAGGTCATGTCCTCATTTCTCTGATGGCATGGTCTTCTTGGGCAACGAAGGATGAACACAACAATTAGGAGGAGTTCTGTTCTAGGCTAGTGGGATAGTCTGGCGTTTGAAGTATTGCATAATCTATCTCTAACCTATCTTTCCAGCCTTATATCAAACCACTCCCACATATTCAAGAGCCAAAAAGACAAAACAGATAGATAGCTAGACTAGGAACCAGGAAGACTGGGTTCAAATGACCCTGAATAAAACATTTAGTCTCTCAGTATGCTCCTGGCAATTCTTGGGGATTATAAATTCTGTTACAAAGAAGGTGCTGACCTGTATGTAGGAAGTTTCCTTATCTGAGGGTTCCCCTTACCAGCAAAATTCCAGGTCCTTGTCTCTATCCTCCTGTACACAGTCCACATTCCAGCCAAACTGGATCTTAGTTATTCCCCCAACACAACAGGCCTCCAATACTGTTCCCTAATGCTGTTCCCCACACTTCTTCCTTGGAATTCCCATCTTTCAAGACTCAGCTCAAGTGCAACCTCCTCAATGAAGCTTTCCCAGATCCTGCAGCCATTTCCAGCTGTTCGTAATCTCTCATTCTTCAAGTTATTTTATATTTACTTCCTTTGTATAAGTACTGTGAAAATGTAAGATTGTTAAGGACAGAAACTATTTCACTTCGTCTTTGTCTCCCCAGTATTTACAACAGCATCTTGTAGATTAGTGCTGCTTAATTAATGTTTCTTGAATGCTGATATAATTTAGTGGTTCTCAAGTTTTTTGGTCTCAGGAGTCTTTTATACTTTTACAAATTACTCAGGATTCTAAAGAACTTTTGTTAATGTTGATTATACCTAAACATCTTAAACATTATGAAAATAGTTCTGCTCTCCCAGATCCCCTGAAAAGGTCTGGGTACCTCTTAGGGTGACTGGACTACATTTTGATAAATATTGAATTAGCCAGTTATCTTAGATTGTGCTTCTCTTGTAATGAGTGGAAAAGTGGCTACACATGTGAAAAGTTCCTGGTGCAAGGACAGCCAGAAGTCCAATTTATTTATCTAAGCTAGAAATTCACTCCTCACACTTTGTCTCCAAAGCAAACATGTTCATCTCCCCGTTCCTACCACTGTCAAATAAGAATAAAGTATTTTCAAGATTACTCTTAAAAATATGACCCTTGGTAAGAAACTAAGTGACCCTGTCTCTGGGTAAACAAGAGTTATGTCCCTTCTTCAGCCCATAACAAACCCTCCTTCCTCTGTCCTTCCCAATGACAGTTCCATTCCCATTTCTCTTTATATTACAAATGTATCTTTACCAAAGACAACATACTTCCAGAGAATTAGGCAACTTCTCTTATTCTCTGTATCACCAACTGTTTCCTGGTCTCAGAATATTCTGGGTTGCCGTTCTCCTTTCCTCTATCAGTACTGTTATAAAACTGCACTATGGGGAAATGGGGTGAGGAGGAGAGAAAGCTAAGAAAATGAAAAAGGATAGGAAATAGAAAAAGAAAGGAAGAAATATTTAACAGAGAAGGGCTTTATGCTTTAGAGATAGTGACTACCCAAGTCTTTCCCCCTCCCTTCAAGATTAGATGAATTAAAGGCTAACAGGCCCCTGCAACAGAGAGGATAACAAGATTGCTAAAGTTTCACTATGTCTCAGTTTTCTTGGTGCCTAAAGACATCATACAGACAAACCTGTAGTGCAGATTGTGCACTGCTCTACAGAGAAGCATGATATTCATCATATCCTTTAACAGAATGATAAAATTCTGCTGAGTTTATTTCATGACATCTCTAGTCACTTAGCAGTCACTTTCAGTAGAATATTTGAAGATCAAATATTCTACTTTGCCAGAAATACCTGAGAATTTGAGTGCACTGTAGGTAAGGTGAATTTTAGTATAAGTAAGGTGGATTTGAGCATGTGTAAAGTGAATTTTTGTTATTATTTTGCAGAGTTCAGTTTCCCAGGATCCATAGCCATAACAATCAATGGTTCTCAAATACTATATATGAGTTCCCACAGTTATGGTTTCAAACATCTCCTCCACCCTTGCGCAAAGTTATATAACGGTAAATAACATAAATATCCACTGCCACTGAGCAGTGAGATAGTGATGTAAACTTGTGAGGCTATTGCTGGCAAGATGCCTTCTTTGTCTCTTGGCCTATAAAACAAGTAGTCAGTGGACAGTGAATAGGGAACCCTTAGGATTGATTGCACAAATGCTGTGTTTGCTTCAACTGGCCCTCATTAAGGCTTGGGGGGAAGCTTAGAGTTGAATGCACAAGCTGGAATACTGTGCATGCCTTGATCGGCCCCCATCGAGGCTTGGGGGGAATCTTTGCCTGCCTCAGCTGGCCCCCATGGAGGGGGGATTTAGGGGAAGCACAAGAGGTGCCCATCTCAATTGACTCCATCGAGAGGTGGGGATAGTTGCCCCCCCTTCTCACCAGTCCCTGTGAGGAGGGTGATTAGGGAATCTGTAGGAGTTTGTGCTCCCATCATCAGTAATCCTCTTCTGAGAAAACTGGACTAGAATAAAGTACGATTATTAACCCCTTCTTCGTGTCTTTCCTGTCTGACCAAATCAAGAGTGAACCTATGCTAGCAGCTCTCAAGTGTTCTGTGTTTGTCTGTCTTACACCATGACTAATCGATCCAAGCTGAAAGAATCGGGTATCCCCAACTGGGCGTAGACCAATGCCTGATACTGTACACAAGAATAAAGTACAAATGGATACATGATCTAGGTATAAAGACTGACACTATAAACAAATTAGGTGAACAAGGAATAGTGTACTTGTCAGATTTATTGAGAATGGAGAAATTTTTTGACCAAACAAGAAATAGAGAACATTATGAAGTGCAAAATGGTTCATTTTGATTACATTAAATTGAAAAGTTTTTGCGCAAACAAACCCAATGCAACCAAGATTAAGAGGAAAACAAAAAACCGGGAAAGAATTTTTGTAACTAGTGTCTGTGATAAAGGCCTCATTTCTAAAATATATAGAGAACTGAGTCAAATTTACAAGAATACAAGTCATTCCCCAATTGATAAATGATGCAAGGATATGAATAGGCAGTTTTCAGAGGAAGAAATTAAATCTATCTATAATCATGAAAAAATGCTCTAAATCACTATTGATTAGAGAGATGAAAATCTAAACAACTCTGAGGTACCACATCACACCTATCAGATTAGCTAACATGACAAAACAGGAAAATGATCAATTGTGGAGAAGATATGGGAGAGTTGGAACACTTCATTATTGGTGGACCTGTGAGCTGATCCAACCATTCTGGAGAGCAATTTGAAACTATGCCCAAAGGGCTACAAAAATGTGCATACCCTTTGACCCAGTAGTATCACTTTTGGGACTGTATCCCAAAGAGATCATAAAAATGGAAAAGTGTCCCACATGTACAAAAACATTTATAGCAACTCTCTTTGTGGTGGCCAAAAAACTGGAAATCAAGGAGATGCCCATCAATTGAGGAATGGCTGAACAAGTTGTGGTATATGAATGTAATGGAATACTATTATCCTACAGGAAATGATGAACAGGAAGACTTCAGAGAGGCCTGGAAAGACTTATATGATCTGATGCTGAATGAAAGAAGAAGAATCAGGAGAACTTTCTACACAGCAACAACCACAGTATGAGGAATTTTTCTGGCAGACTTAGCCCTTCACAGCAATGCAAGGACCTAAAAAATTCCCAATGGACTCTGGAGGCAAAATGCCTTCCACATCCAGAGAAAAAACTATGGAATTGGATCGCAGAATTAAGCAGACCATTTTCTTTTGTATTATGTTTTGTTTTGTTTTATAGTTTCTCCCATTCATTTTAATTCTTCTATGTAACATGACTAAGGTGAAAATGTATTTAATAGGAATGTATGTGTAGAACCTATATAAGACTACACACCATCTTGGGGAGGAAGTGGGGAGGGAGGGGGAAAGAATGGGGATGAAGGGGGAAAAAAAAATCTAAGATATATGGAAGTGATTGTAGAAAACTGAAAACAAATAAAATAGTTAAAAAATAAATAAATTCAACAAAAAAGGAAACTGATATCCTATTAGGTAGGGGAGCAGGCAAATGCAATCAGTGAAACCCATACAGATAGGCTCAAGGATAAACCAATCAAATAAATATTAGGGAAAATAGAAGCTATACTAATTCAACAGAAAAAAAACTTTTTTACAGTGTGCTAGTATGACTCTAAAAGGTTTAATAAAATATTCTAAAATTCCCTACTTCAATTCAACCTTCAAAATTCCCATAGCACATGTCCCATAAGTTTTTAGTTTTTAGAAATTAGTTACTCTACAATCAATCAATAAACAACTGGTAAGAACATATACGTTCCCAGGACTATACTAGGTTTAGGAAGTTCCGATTTGCCACCAGGAAAGCTAAAAAGCAATCGGGAATGATTTGTATTCTTACAGAGTTGACAAAGTTTTCATATATTTGAGATGAGACCTTTATCTGAGAAACTGTCTATAAAATTTTTTCCCCATTTTTCTGCTTTCCTTCTGATTTTGGTGACATTTGTTTTATTTGTACAAAATGTTTTTAATCTAATATAATCAAAATTATCCTTTTCACAACTAACCTTTCTATGTCTTATTTATTCATAAATTTTTCAATGAGGGGAGGAGAAGAAAAGAAGAAATTTGGATGATAGTTTCATTATACATTTAAAAGAAATAGTAAGCTGTACACATAGATTTACAATTTCAGGTGCAATTATCTTTTTAAAATTATACTATATGAACACTGAAAATAAATAAAATTAATTTAAAAATAAAGTAAAATTATACTATACTATGGAAATGTTTGTTTTATTCCATAAATTAAAAATGAAATAAATAATGGGGGACAGGAGAAAGGCCATGGGGATCAAGTTTAGGCTGAAGAAGACAGCTGTTGTTTATTTTGGAGTAACAGGGTCTTAGAGGGTAAGCTCTTTCTGAAGTGATTAGAGGAAGGCTGGCCTGTGAGTAGTTATAATTGTGATAGAAGTTATAGGTCATCAATGGCTGGTTGATTGTGAGCACCTCCTTTTCCTCGTGAGCAGTGTGGGAGATTAGGGTACAGAGGTGGGGCCAGAGCCTCACAAGAGTCAGTAAAAAGGCCAAACCCAAGAGACTGCCCCGCCAAGACTCCTGCAGAAGAAGAAATTGCTGAAAACATGTTCTGTTTCTGACGCAGTATTGGTGAGTCTTTGTTTGGAGTTTCAGGTTTTAGGTTTATGTATTGTAGCTATGAGTTTCTTGCTTTGTGATTTTATACATATGTGTATGTATACGTATATATCTATACACATGTATATATATGTATACATATACATATATGTATGGAAATGGTACCTGAAGTATGGTGCATTTCTTTAGGAGGTTAGTTCCTATTTTGTTAGAATGTTGTGATTTCGTACCTTGGGCAGATGGATCCTCTGGTTAAAGACTGTAGTAAGTTTTTAAAAGGACACACACACATACGTTTCTGTGAAAGTTAGTATCTTGGAAAGTCTCGTGTTGAAAAGCTTTGTGAGACTTTTGAGAGATGCCCTAAACTAGTAACTAGACCTCTAGCCCTACCTTAACATTTTGAGGGTCTGATTGAGAGTAGTGCGGAAAGCCCCCCATCCCTAAAAGTCATGCTATTGGACAACATTAAACTTTTAGCCTAGGGTTAAAAATCTCTTCCCCCACCCCCCTGCCCCCCCCACCATATCACCTGACTGCTGGCCCTTTTTATTTCACTTTCTAAATAAGGAAAGGGAATGAGAAGCCTTATCTGATAAACTGCTTTTGCCACCTGCTGTAAGGCTGTTTAAAACCCTCTCTAAACGAGTCCCTTGGTTTTGAGGAGCTGCTATTTCTCTAACAGCTGATACGAATTAACCTTTTTATCTTCTAATCTTGATTTATTGACCTCCAGTCAAATGGCCCAATTGCTCTCTAAGAAGATTTTAGAACCTCTAGTTTGGTAAATTCTCCAACAAAGGCCTGCATATGCTGCTTACCTTCAGTAAGTCACTTTCCTTTCTTATGGCTTGTTTTCCTCAACTATAAAATGTTGGTGTTGAGGTTATTGTGTCCCCGCTCACTCTTCATCCAATGATGTCTAGAAAGGTGTTCTAAATAGTGAGTGAGTGGGAAGGTGCCCATACGATGGAAGCAGGGCTTATAAACTTTAAGGTCTCATGACCACAGTCATAGGTGAGCGAGAAGTGCTCAAACCCTTTCCTCTTGAAGGACTTTCAAAGTGAGTGAGAAAAATTTCTTCGCGTGTGTGCGCATGTGCACGCCTGTGTCTGTGTGTGTTATGACTGACTACAGAGTGACTAGGGATAACTGTACCAAGAGAGCCCTGCCATTCTCATGCTAAAGCTCTTCCCTCCCCAAATCTATATTATGCTCCTGACTACTATGGATGAGCTTCATCCCTCCAAAGAGAAACTCTTGGTGTAGGAAAAAGGTGAGGTATATCTGAACCCTCATTTAGGAAGGGAAAGGAGTAACCAAGATACTATGCTAAGTGTTTTACATTTTATTTGATCCTCCCGATAACCCTGTGAGCTAATCCTTATCATCCCCATTTTACAATTGAAGAAATTGAGGCAGACAGAAGTTCACATGACTTACCCAGGTTAACATAGCTAGTAAGTGACTGAATCTGGGTTTGAACTCTGGTCGAGTTCCAAAAAAGTTCCTTATTAACTAAAGTTTGATTCCTGATAGGCAGTTTCGTGAAGGAAAAATGGGAAGAGGGTGGGAGGAGGGACCTCAAAGATAATTGTTCACTTTAGATAGAAAGAAAAGCTGGCCAGTCAGAACTGCCAAGGGTCTTCTGACTTGGAATACCTCCTTAAGTGGACTGAATTTCAATTCTGCCTTCTTATGATTTATAACTTGTGGTGTCTTTGGCAATTCAATTTGTCTCTGGACTTTAATATCCTGCTTTGTAAAAGGAAGGAATAGAAATTAGATTTGGAAGTGACCCTTAGATTTTGGAAGTGGGGTGGGGAAAATCTCAAGCTCAACTCTATGGCCCCTTCAGGAGCTAGGCTGCAGCCTGGTCCCCAGGACTCTCTGCTGGACTTTCATTGGGCAATTCCTTCACCTACTCTGGCCTCCGTTTCTTCTAGATAAAGGTGGGGGGGGTTGGAGAAGACTTACTACTGAAGTACCTTTTGGGTTTGAGAGCTGAATTCCACTGGACTTTTCTTCTTGGATTTCTACCTTCCTCCAAGTGTTCCCCTTCCTTCTGGATGCCTCTGGGATGGATATTTTTCTGTTTCCCAAGGTATTGCTCCTGTCTCACAGAGAGATGCCTAAGTCATCAAAACATGATTCCAATTCTATACAATGCCAAGAAAAAGCCACATCTTTCTTTGTCTGGTCTGAGACCAAGTTTTGAGTCATGTTATTCTTTTCATCATACACTGTCTTGAAGGGGTTAGGGGAAAGGGGACAGACTAGAATAGTATGGGCATTATTTTTCAAACCAGACCTAGAGTTTCCTACCCAGAATTTCCAGTCCAGAAATTCCCACCTATCCCTTTAGTTACTGATTTAGACAGTAATGTGGGGTACCCAGAGAAGACTTTGGGATCCCTTATCATTGGGATGAGTCAAAAGTGGTCCCAGGCCTTCCCTAAATGAAAGGCCAGCTTCTTACCTCTTCACTGGCCTATGATGCCTTGGTGAAAGTTGTAGAGATCTTCCTGTTAAGGAGGTAACCCAGGAGACTGGAAGGACCAGGAGGTGTGAGCATCTCCTTGCTGTGTGACTTGTTCCTAAATCTCAGATCTATGGGGTAGTTAATTAAAAAGAAAGTGAACACATCCTTCTTCCTATGTGGAAAATGCAGTGATCCAAGTGTACCAGTTTCAGGGCCTCTCCCCCAAAGAAATGGAATTGAATGGAAAAGGATATCTGAATAAACTTGGAATGGGATACATATAACCTATTTCTAGTTATTTTCTTTTACTGCCCTATTCACGGTCAACTAATGTGTCTAGAACCAATCTTGCCTCAAAATGCAATTTTGGGGGGAGAAAAAACCACTGCAGATATGTTCTTTGCCTGTACTATGGCCTTCAGGGATTGATACTTGTGTTTCTTCTAGAACAAAGGCTCATGGGATTGAGTAATATGGATGAAGTGTCGATGCCTACTGCCTGGATTAACTTCAGACTATGTCCATGATTAAGTCCTTTCCCTACCGCCTGCTATCTTGCAGATGAAATGCTAGAAGCTGCATGGCTGGTACAGATGAAAGTCTCCAGATACCATGAAGCAATAACTACCTACTACTGGACAGTTACTGCCCACCCTGTGGAAGCTGTCTTTTAATGGATCCCCTTGAAAAGACTGTACAATTAACTATTGGGTCTACAGGCAGTCTGTAGTGAATGAATGAATGAAGGGAGAAAATGAATAACAGATGATGATTTAAAAATCCTTTGTGAAGGAACACTAAAGCCTTTTCCACAGTCATTACATTTTTTTTAAGGGTTTTGTCCCAAGTTTGGGATTTGGTAGGTGTGTGTCTTTGTGTTTTTTTTTGTTTTGTTTTTTTGTTTTGTTCTTTTAAACTGCCCTGGTCAACTCTCAAAGTATCAAAGATTTTGATGGATGACAAAAGCCCTTTCTTCAGTTTCTTGATAGAAAACCCATGTCCCAGGGTATGACAGCATTTTTTTTTTTCCCAAACATTCAATGTTGAACTGTCGTGATGACGCAGGAGGCCAAGGAGCATAGATGGAAGTGAGGGGGGGAAAGTTCAGATCCCAGCTCTCAAGAATAGGATTGATGGATTTGGAGAATCATCTCAGACTTGCCTCATGTGAGTACAGGGAGTAAATTTGGGACTTGTCCTTTCCTTTTTCTAGAAACTGATTCTGAACCTTCCAGCCTTTACAAAGAGATAGTTGTAGGGTTAATGGAATATGAAGATCCTCCTTGTCCGTTAATTGACCCATTGTGACTGTACCCTGCTGATCACAGATGTTGACATCCTGTGCCAAGTCTACTCTCATGGACTCTGCTGAGTCAATCAGATGCCGAAAAACTGTATAGAACATGGAGCTTAGAGGGGGCTAGTGATAGCAGCCCCAGCAGAGACTTGAAGGGTTAGAAACTCACCCTAGCTTAGCTTATACCCTTTTTAAGTAGCCCTCCTGGCTGTGAAAGTGAATTTAAGATGGTGGTACTTCCTGGACTTAGTAATGTGTAAATACTTTTTTTCCTATTTAAGCTTTGCTTTCCTCTATTTCCATAATACCTTGTCTGGTATTACCATACTGAATAAATGTTATACAGGTTCAATCTTGAGTGAGGAATACTTATTATACCTGGTGATCTAATGCTTAAAATACATTTGCATTTTCAAAGCAACTGCTCATTGCATTGGTGATATGATTGGTGTCATGAGCAGGATTGCAGGGTATAATGTCTCTATTTGGAAAACAGACTCTAGTGAAAGAATAGATATCCTGGGGTGGAAGGATTTTATTCCTCTCTGGTGAGAGAATGGGCCAAAAATACAGGAGTTTGTGAAAACTGAAATTATGGGAGACTCCATAGACTTAGTACAGTGTTCACAAAGAAGTATCAGAAGCAGGGAAGGAAATGACAGCAGTATGCAGAAGAGAATGGGTGTTGTTGGAGGGTTACCATACTGTGTGTGTGTGTGTGTGTGTGTGTGTGTGTGTGTGTGTGTGTGTGTGTGTGTGGTTTTTAAAAAAAAAAAAAAAGCCAAAAGTGCTGAAGAAAAAGGAGTTAGCAGAATTGCATGGAAGGCTTTCTATGCTACCATGTCAGAACTTTCTTTTAGAGAATCAGGCTAGAAAGTATCAAGTAGTTGCAGAAAAGGCAGCTGTAAGGGTGGCTCAGCATAAATATCAGAATAGAAAGGGAAAAGTTAACAAAAGAAAGGTAAATGCCATCCTTGCATCTGTGGGGCCTGATTGGGACCTAGACACGTGGGAGGACGGAAGATGAAGCAAATCTGGATAAGGAGGCTTCTAAGTAACATGAGGATGTGGGTGCTTTTTCCAATAATGAGGAAGCAGGAGAATCAGAGGGGCCGCAGAGTGTTTAAGGAAATAACTGAGCAAGAAATTAAAGCTATCTTAAATTGATGCACCCCCCCCCCCCCCAGAATGGAGAATCACTAGTATCTTGGGAGGTGAGAAGTAATGACTAAGGGGCCACTGGAGTGTGGGTAGATAACTATAGATTGTTTGTTTTGAAATTCATAGGTGTTGGAATTCCTTTGTACTGCAAACTTTTGGGAATTACCACGTTCAAAGAGGCAGCAGTGGGATTAATTTTCTACCTTTAGCTGCCGAGGGATGCAATAAACAATACCCCACAGATTCTGGCCTAGCCCAGGGACTGACTGTATACGGAAATTAAAGGAAGAGGTGAAGAAAATGGCAATAATGGAAGGGATGCAGATGTTTGTCACAGCATCTCCTCGACGGTCCCTCACAGAAATACAATAGTAAAAACTGCTCCTCCTGATTATGTAATTTAGACTTTACTAATTGAGGAAATAGGACATCCTCTTTCAGGGGTGTTGGATAGAATTTTAGAGTTAAGTGACTTAGGAGGATGGGGGAAAAGATAAGTTTGCTAAAGAGAAAAAGTGGATTCAAAGTCAAAATAGATTAACAAGGAAAGAATTATTCATTGCTTTATTGAAGGCAGGGATACATTATGGAAAAATAGTGTTCCAATTAATGATTTATATAGAATGTACCAGGAAAAGGGACTTAAAACTAGACAGAATAGGGAAATAAAAACTGTCCCCACAGCTCCTCCTAAATCATTGTATCCAAGTTTGTCACATCTAAGGGGAGAAAAGGGAATCAGCCACATCCTGATTCAGATTAAAGAAGTACACAGACAGGATTACAGACCCTATCTCTGTTTAATTACATGTAGGAAAAAATGGATCAACTACTTTAGCTAGGGCATTAATAGATACTGGGGCAGAGACCTCTTATATGGAAACCTAATAAATTTTAAAATGGAACCCCTATGGCTATCATAGGACTAGGAGGAGCTGAAATGCCAAACAAGTTAAATTAATGATTAAAATTGGGCAACTACTTAAGAAGAAATATACAGTAGTAATTGTACCTATTCTTGAATGTATAATTGGATGGATATATTGAAACAGAAGTATTCAATATGCTATCTAAATTTGCCTGAGGGAAGATACCAGTTTGCAGTAAGGAAGATAGACATTAATGCTGTCCTGGTGGGGAAAAATGAAAATGGACCCAATGGTTTTACTTGAAACTTCTAAAAATAATTACTTTAAAGCAGTATCACATACCAGGTGGGCAAGGTGAAATTACAAATACTGTATAGGAATATGTTGAGGCAGGGGTGTTTGTTCCTACAGCCACCCAGTGGAATAATCTTGTCTGGCCAGTGTGGAAAGTCAGATGGAACATGGAGAACAACAGTGGATTGTACACAGTCGAATAAAGTGACTTCCTCTTGTATCTTGCTGTTCCAGATGCTATTACCTTAATTGAAAGGATCCAGAAATATGGTAGAACTTGATATTCAGTTATTGGTTTTATCAATGCTTTCTTTACTTTCCCATTAGATTCTAAACGATGAAACCAGTTTGCCTTTACTTGACAGGGTAGATTATACACTTTCATCCACTTGCCGCAAGGATATTTGCAGAGCCCTACTATTTAAAGTCATATGATTGTAGCTGAACATTTGAACATAATGTTATACAGGTTCAGTCTTGAGTGAGGAATGCTTATTATATCTAGCGATTTGATCTTTAAAATACATTCACATACTCATAGCAGCTGCTCATATCACATTGGTGATACAATAGTCTGGACCCAAACAAAACTTTCAGGAAATGGCAAGTACCTTCACACTTTTATTTCTAATGACAATTTGCTAGTTAAATAAGTAATCTAGATGTTGGAAGGTGTTACTTAACAGGAAAGTAAAGGTTAAAATCCTTACATTACAGTAGACAGACTTAATTTTCTATTAACCAAAGTGTTTTCAGTATCTCTTCTATATTTTTGTACCTCATGGACACAAGCTGAATCAAACCTGAAAAGTTCTAAAACCAATACTCAATACTTGGTATAGATGAGTCAGCATTCTCTTGGGTGCTTTCCTTGTCTAGAGCCAATGAAATGGCATCATGCTCCTCTAATGTTTCCCACCATGAAATAGGAAATGGAAATAGAAGCAAATTTGACATTTCACTTTCAGTCTATCTCATGGGGCACACATCTAGTGAAGCACAAGTGACTAAAAATTACAGATCTGGACAAATGGAACCAGGAGAAAAACTTACATGATAACCATATTGTAAAGACAACTTTGAAAGATTTAAGAACCCCCAACTACGAGGATTCATGATGAAACATGATCCCTACCTCTACAGGCAATATTTTTTTCAGACACGGCCAAGGTAAGAATTTGCTTGCTTGACTATTTGTCACAAGGGTTTTGTTTTCCTTTAATGAGAGAGAGAGGCCAATTACTGTTCATTGGGGAAAAGATGAACAATTTTAAACGAGTAATATGGATTTACTGCCCATAAATCACTGTCATTTAGAAGGGGATATATCCTTCAATAGTCTCCCTCTCTATTTCTGCCTCTTGACTCCCTTGTTTCTGTCAAGTTCCAACTAAAATTCTATGAGAAATCTTTTCTGATTCTCCATAATGTTAGTACCTTCCATTTGTTGATTATCTCCAATTTATCCTTTACATGCTTCTATCCAGTTTATTTCTTCCATTAGACTGGGAGCTCCTTGAGAGCAGTAGATATCTTCTGCTTTTTCTTTGTCTGCTCCAGGGTGAGCACTTAATAAATGTTTGACCAGTCCTAAATAAGCATCTGCATGATCTCACTATCAACTCATACAAAATTTCTTTACTTTTATTTATAGAAATTCTCTTTGATTTTTGTCAATTCAGAACTGGCCATATGGGTTAGCTTTGCCAACTTCATAAAAAATGAATGAATTTCTCTATCTAAAAGTTACTACTAGAAACAACTATTGAGGCTATTCTCTTCTCTTCCCCCACCACCAGTTCTGGGTCATATACACTTCCTGCCACTGTGGAGCCTAGCAATAATATAACTGCTTCTAACTCTTGCTCTAATCACATTTAATCAACCTAGCTGTGGTAGTCATGGTGGAAAAATTCAATTCATGATGAGCTCAGAAAGATGACAGAAACATTTTCCATTTTAAGTGTATGAGACAATGGAACAGATGGAATCAACAGAAGGAAAAAAGTCAACTTCAAACTACAGGTTAAAAAAACAAGTGGAACAGTCATTACTTGTCCTGTATATTAGTGAACAGTTCAAAATTACATGTAGAGAATTATTACTGTTAAGCTAACCTTGACCATGTGTCTTCTGATGTTTCTGTGAAGTATCAATCTTTAGAACTAGACTCCAAGCATAATCTCATTCTGAGCGGCTCTGGTTGATTAAATGCAGAGGCTGGTGGCATTCTGGGCTTTAGTTTGTTATATAGGGGTGTGGTATGCTTGAGGAACTCATCTTCCAATCCACAACCAGGTCAACTCTGTCCGAGGATTCACTCAAATGTTGAATAGTTTTACTACGGTGATTGTTTCTCCTGAGGTTCTTTGGTCGTAGACTGCTGTTCATCCTTCATTTTTTAAAGAGTACCAATGATATCAGTCAATGTTTTGATTTGTATATGAATCAGATTTAAGTGAGGCAGAGTTGCACAAAATCTCCCTCTGTCAAAGTCATTGAAAGCCAAGAGGCAAGACAAAATTCAAGGATACTGGTGATGACCTAGATGCAGTGAGTAACCTTGCTGTCTTTGATATCTGATCAAGCTCCTCCTAGCTTTACAATGATTATCAATAGTACCTGTTGCTGTTTCCCTCCCAGCCTGATAGCTTTCTTTTTCTTGACCTCATTAAAGGAGCGTGCCTCAGCTACTTCTTAAACAGGCCCATTCAATAAATGGGCCTCACCCTAAGTGAATACCTGCAAAGACCTTGGCCTAAAGGGCCCAAGGTTTCCCGGTGCATCCTGGATCATCTCCAGTCATCCTGATGAATATCTGGTCACTGGATTCAGATGACTCTGAAAGAGAAGTGAGGCTGGTGACCTGCACAGCCCTCCCTCACTCAAAACAAAAGTCAAGTGCAAGTCATGTCATCATTTCTTTGATGGCATAATCATCTTCAGCAATGAAAGACAAACACAACAAACACTCCACAGTGACTCCACTACCTTCATGGATATTGGAACAAATTGGAACATCCACATACTGTGCTAGAGAGAGTCTTCATGTGATTGAGGTAAACATGTCCCCTAACTCACCAACAGTTTTGGGTCTATCAGGTACCCTTAACCTGGTTTAGTCTATTTGAGAGGATGGTTTTACCAAGGTGTGACTTTGTGCATGCTATAGTTTCTTGGAGCCACCAGGTGGCACTGGTGGTGGTGATGGTAGTCCTTTATTCTCTAAAAGGACCAATGACATCACCGAGTGATATCTTGACTTGTACATGAATTGGATTTAAGTAAGGAAGAGTTGCACAAAGTCATCAGTCTCATTCTCTCCTCCAGAGCCACAGGTGAGAGTCATTGAAGTGGACACCATGAGCAGTCCTGAAAAGGACTCAGCAAACTCTCACATCAGAGGTGCTAATATTCACCCCACATACCCCAACTTGAAGCTACCCTGGAGAAGGCAGAGAGCAAGTTCCTGGTCCTGCTTCATGGTCAAGGTGGGTGTCTTTATGAGGTCATTAAAATTAAGGCTTAAGTATCCAAGTTCAAAAGTCTAAAACATCTTATCCTTTTCAACACACAAAATGCAAGCACACAGCAGAGCACTATGTAACTCTATTTGTTTTACCCTGAGTCTGAAGCTGTTATAGCTACTAGCTCTGAAACTGCTGCTTAAGCCTTCTAGAAATGAACATCTGACAACTGTGTAAACTTAATCAGCAACGGAAAATAGTTTTATTTTTTTTGTTAGTGGACTATGGTTGGGAGAAAGGAGGGTAAAAGGGAAAGAATGGAGCTGATACTGCTCATAATTCCAATGGAAATTCAGAAGGGAAACCTCAGTGTGGGCTGGTATCATATCTTACTGCGCAAGCAATTAATCAGTGAACAAGTATGAGTGCCTGCTAAATGATATGCCAAAAGGAATAGAAATTAAATCTCACTGGAAAGTCATGATCATACTATTCAAAGACAATTCAAGATAGTGTATAAATAAGTGTTAGGTCATATAGTACTTCCTGAAAATTATAATTTAAGTAGATACCGTTCCTGCCCTCTTAACAAATTAAAAGACTTTAGAGGAAACTTGAAGTTCAACAACTCTACATATTCTCAAAATGTGTTGGGATATCCAGCAAGTTGTAGATCACTGCCTCAGAAGCTGAAAAGGGGTCTTAAAGGTCATGTAGTCCACCTTCCTCATTTTACAGATACGGAAAGTGAGGCCCAGAGAAGTTAAGTAACTTGACTAATATCAAAACAGTAGGCTGCAGAGCTAATATTTAAACTCACATTCCATGACTTCAGGTAAAATAGGTTTTCATGATCTTTTTTCCGTTCATTAGCTCCCCTCTTATCTGTAGGGGGATAAAGAGAGGAAAGATACATCAGTCCTACATAAAGGTTTACCATCAGACATCATTGTTAATCACTCTACCCTTACAGGACTTCCTAACCTGGGATTGTGAACTTTCTTAAAATATTTTGATTACTAATTCAATATGATCAGTTTCTTTTGTTATGTGTTTTATACATTTGTTTTATTTTGAAAAAAGGTCCAAGGCTTCATCAGAATACCAACAAGATCCAAAACACACAAAGGTTAAGAACAACTCTGAAGAACCACTAAGTGTGGTATCATCATTTCTTGTGATGTTTTTTTTTTTTTCTTCTGTTTGCTCAGCTAATCTCCTGCCAGTGAGTTTTTGGTTTTTAATCATCATATGGGCACCAGCTTTCTGATGATAAGAATCTCAATGCTTCTCTAGGTTGGTCCCTGGAAAATAGGCACAGTCTAAAGGCAAGGATATAGTTGAAATACTTCCAGCTTGGTAGGACCTGCAAGAGTTTATGTTCTACTAGTACAGTCTTTGATAACTCAAAGGTATTTCCACACTACAAGGAGGCATCAGAGTAAGACTTTAGTAGAGCATAAATAATGAATCCTTGTTGACAGTACTTTAAGTGAGACTGTATGAGATTCTATATATAGTAATCACATATTGTAGGTCTTTGAAATGCATACTTGACAGCTGTTTTCATAATTTTGTCTTTTCCTGCTTCGTTCATTTTTAGCCTTTTATAATGACATACATAATCCCAATATGAACCACTTGAAGTAACAATGTTATACTTGAAATTTACCAGATAATTACTAAATATAACCATAGAGTAGTCAATGTCATTGGAAGAGGAAGAAAACTGGGAAAGTGAGAAACAAGGAAAGGAGTATGTAGATGTTACAGAGAAAAAAATACTACCAGGGACTCTGTGTGTCTGTCCATGGTCCTGAAGACAGGTCTTCTGAATCAAATGTCAATGGTCTCCAAAATTAGATCAAGAACCTCTAGTAGACCATCACCTAACCCTAAGGGATGTATGATCAATCTATTAGAAGTTGGGAAGGCAAATCACATCTCACCTTCATTGAGAGCTCTTTATAGAGCTTGTCACAAAACAACTACATTTATTCTCCAGCATTTCAACAGCTACCTCCCTGTGTTGTGCAAGCTCTAAACCTCCCCCCTTTTGAGGCAGGTGTTGGTTCTTCAGAGGTGGTTAAAACCCAAACTAGCTGCTACCCACAGAAATTTCACAGATGCCATTAGGAAAATGTCACCACTATCCACTGTCTCCACTACCCAGATCACTTTTTGTGGCTATGGCCATGACACAGCCAGTGACCTTTGAATAAGAACCCCACTCCTGTTTATGTAGGATGAGAAGAGTGAATTACATAAAATGAGCTTGCATGGTTAGATTGTGATCTGAATTTCAAATATTATGTTATTATTTCTCTCAGCTCTACCCAAGCCATTTATTTCAAGCTCTCCTATTACTACTGTAAAAGGCAGTAATCCTCCTAGTCACTCTAAGTTGTTGTTGTTGTTGTAGTTTTGCATTTTCACATTTTTTTCCTTTCTTGAAAAAATGTTTTTAGTTCTGAATACTCTCCTGCCCCACCCACTAAAAAGGCAAGAAATATAATATCCATTATAGATATATAAAGTCATGCAAAACATATGTTCACATTAGCCATGTTGCAGGGGGAGGAAGGAGGATCAAAAAGCAAGAAAACTAAAGTGAAAGAAAATATGGTTCAGTCTGTACTTGGAGTTCATCAGGTCACTCTCTGGATGTAGGCAGCATTTTTCATCATGAGTCCTTTGGAACACTTAGAGCTTGGTCAGCATTGAAGACACCCAAATCATCCACTGCATCCTGGGCTACTGCCTGTCTTCTTGACTTTTGTCCTGCCACTGGACTCTGATGAGTGAGGGTGATGACTTTGTGCAACTCTGCCTCACTTAAATTCAGCTAGAGTGAAAGTCAAGACATTGCCCATGGTGTCATTGCTCCTCTTCAAAATAAAATAAAATAAAATAAAGAATGAACAACCACAAAGAGATCAAAGGAAAAGGACCCATATGTACAAAAACATTTTAACAGCTCTTTTTATGGTGGCAAAGAATTGGAAATTGAGAGGGTGCCCATGAATTGAGGAATGATTGAACAAGTTGTGGTATGTGATTGTAATGGAATATGAAGGTGCTATAAGAAAGGATAAGCAGGATGGTTTCAGAAGAACCTGGAAAGATTGAAAAATGCTGTCTACTTCCAGAGAGAGAACTGATGAAGTCTGAGTGAAGATCAAATCATCATTTTAGCTTTATTTTCTTATTTTTCTGCAACATGGCTTATATGGAAGAATTACATTATTTTACATGTGTAATTGATATAATATTACTTGTCTTCTCATTGGATGTGGGAGGGATTGAAAGTCAGAAAAGAATCTGAAATAAATTTTTTTTAAAAGAATGGTAATAAGTTTATTTTTAAAATAAAATTGCAACATGCAATAAAGCAAGGAATGACTAGTATGTATATTTGGGGTAAACATAAATGCTGGTCAAAACATTTTAATTTTTTAAAAGAAAATAATGAAGAATGATTGGACCAGTTCACATCTTCACTAATAGTTCATTAGTGTACCTATTTTTCCGTATCTCCTCCAGCATTTATCATTTTCCTTTTCTGTCATCTTATTCCATCTTATATGTATGCAGTGATACCTCAGAGGTATTTTCATTTGCAATTTTATAATTATTAGTATGGGCAGCTAGGTGGTGCAGTGGATAGACTGCCAGTTCTAGAATCAGGAACACTCATCTCCCTGAGTTCAAATCTGACCTCAAACACTTACTATGTGACTCTGGGCAGGTCACATAACCCTCTTTTGCTTCAGTTCCTCATCTGTAAAATGAGCTGGAGAATGAAATGGCAAACCATTCTAGCATCTTTGCCAAGAAAACCTCAAAAGGGGTTATATGAAGAGTTTTAGTCATGGCCAAAAAAAAACAAATTATTAGAGCATTTTTTCATATAATTATTGATAATTTTTATTTCTTCTTCTGAAAACTGCCTGCTTTGTTTTTATTATTTATCAATGAGGAATTATTACTCTAGTTTTCACAAACTTAGTCTTCCCTTGGATTATTACTCTCCCAGACCTTATGTATCCAATCAGTTAATAAATCTCATCAGTTCAGTCTCCACATCTTGTAATCTATTTCCTTTTCTCTACTCGTACAACCCCCAAACTACTTCAGGTTTTTATCAGCTCTATCCTGTGTCTATCAACTGCATCCTGAAATAACCTACCTGGTATCTCCACATCACTCAAGTCTCTCACCTTGCCAATCCACTCTACATAAGCTACCAAAGTGATTTTCCTAAAGTGCAAGTCTGAGGTCTCTCTCCTCAATAAACTCCAATGGTTCCATAATGCTTTAGGGAACTAAATATTATTTCATATTTATTTTAACCTTGTTCAATTTCGATTTTTGTATAAGTTTTAGAATGCATATAATCAAAGCAATAGTCTATGCATATAATTTATAAATAGATATAAACATTGGGAACATGCTCAAAAAAGATTTACTGATAGAGGTACACAAACAAAAAAGGTCAGAAACCATTGCATTAACTACATTGGCCCTTGTTTACTCTTATGTCATATGTGTTGAGACAAAACTAACTAGAGTTTCTGGAGGGTAAAGATCAGATCTTCTTCACCCATGGCACAGTGCCCAAACACATGACAAGTGTTCAATAAACTCTCATAGATTGCAATCTGTCAGAAGAGGGAGAGAGTTAAGAAAACTTAACAATTTGTTTTTTGTTGTTTTTTATAATCATGGGATATTTTTCTTTGTGATTTGTAACCAGTTTTTTAAAATTCACTCTTTTTTATCCTTCTTGACAGTTTAAAAGACACTAAGGTTAAAGAAGCATCCTTACTTAATTAAAGGGTACAGGAAAGCCTTAAAGTCAGGGCAAACTGTTTTAAGTCCCATCTCTGACACTTTTTTCTCTTCTTTTTTAGCCTCAGTATATATTTATGCAATAAAACAAGCTTTTCCATAACAGTGTAATAAAAAGATGATTGTACATGAAACTGCAAATCTACTAAACATAACTTGTTCCTTTCAAATATGCATCAAAATTAACATGTAAATTTCTTTTCTCCTTTTTTCTGCCCTTCTTTGTTCCTCCCTAGAGATTAGACATAAATAGGTATGTGTGCGTGCATGTGTATGTATGTACATGTATACATGTGTATGTATGTAAACATTGTATGTAAAATACAATTATTTTATATATCTATCAATTCTTTCTCTAGATGCACATAGCATTTTCTTCATATATTCTTTATTGTTAATTTGAGTATTCATAATAGTCAAAATAACTTATTCACTCATAGTTGTTCTTAAAACAGTATTGTGGTTTCTATATACATTATACTTTTGGTTGTGTTAATTTCACTGTTCCTTACTTCATGTGAGTCTTTCCATGCTTTTCTAAGATCATTGAACTCATCATTTTTTATAGCACAATAGTATTCCAAGATGATCATATGCCACAGCTTGTTCACCCATTCCCAGCTGATGGGTATCCCTATAATTTCCAGTTCTTTGACACCACAAAGAAAACTCCTTTAAACATTTTAGAGCATATAGGTTCTTTTCCTTTCTCCTTAATCATCTTTGGAAACAGACCTAGTAATGATATTGATGGGTAAATGGTATAAGTAGTTTAATAACTCTTTAGTCATAATTCCAGATTGCTCTCTAAAATGGTTGGATCAATTCACAATTCCAAGAACAATGAATTAGTATTCCAGTTTTTCCACATCCCCTCCAACATTTGTTGCTTTCCCTTTCAACCATTTAAACCAATTTAGTAGGTATAAAATTATATCCCCAGTTTTACAGTTCTCTAATCAATGATGATTTAGAGTATTTTGTATGACTATAAATTGTTTTGATTTCTTCACTGGAAAAAATACCTGTTCATATCCTTTGACCATTTATCAATTGGGAAATGACTCATATTCTTATAGATTTGACAAAGTTCTTATACACACACACACACACACACACACACACACACACACACGTATTTATGAGGCTTGCCTCTGACACTTGCTGGATATATAGCCATATGTGTGTCACTTATCATCTCTGTGCTCCAGACACCTCAAAGATCTGTTATTGATCTGTGTGTGAACGTATGATTCCTCATTAGGATTTCCCTACTGTGATATCTCCTGCCACCAAATGTGTGTGTATGTATACATACGCATAGATACATAGAGAGATAGATAGATGGTCTGGTTTCTAGTGTCACTAAATAAAATCTAGAACAGACATAATCAAATAGTAGCCTATATACTCATTGCTTGTTGAGGCTTCTTTTAAAGACAATGATGGAGGACAGGCTGGTGCCTTACAGAGTCACTATAAATATAGTCCCTTAATTCCTGTTTTACTGCTTTAATTTTGCCTTTGTGTCCCCAGTAATCAACAGTATTGGCATATAGTAGGCACTTAAATGTTCGTTGATTGTCCTGTTCAGAGGCATGGAAAGATTCTAGATGGCTAATTTTAAGATGACCTGTTCAAGTGGCTAAGGTTCTTTTCTCCAAAAGAAGAAACAAGTTTTTGAAAGAGTTCCATGAATGTGTATTGTCACATTCCATTTTCTCCATTCCAGAAATCTGTTCATCTAAGTAAGTTACTATTTTTGCTATTCTATCAAGGCTGTCTAGTTTATTATAAATGTGTAGGTAGTTGCCTACAAATAGCACACTCCATCAGAAGACAGTGGAAGGTACAGAAAATGTAACACTGAAATAGTTAACAAAAATTATTATAAAATGGGCAGAGGTGAACTCAAGAATCAGTGTGTGGTGATGCTTCCAATGAAGTATTTCTCAATTATCTGTTATGGATAATAAAGTATAATAATTTACAATGTGATTTAATTCATTATAATAGACAGTGTCATAACAGAAGGGATATGGAAATGAGGAAAGAAGAGCCAAAGAATAAAAATTTGGCAGCGTGTCTCCAACACTTTCCAATGATCTGGTTCTAACAACTTGTGCTACATATCTAGAAATGGGATGAAATGTGGTAATGTAGGAAGAGTACTATGTTTAGAGTCTGTTGGGGTGTAAGCTCAGATCTCATGTGAAAGGTCTCGGGTCAGGTAAAGGTGAGGGCTTAACCACTGAACTCTCATGAGGCCCCCCAGAGAACAGCTGGGAATTGAGGAGTGAGACATGAGTTATCTTGTTTTTCCACTTCTTCTCTGTGGGAACTTGCTGGGGAGAGCATCCCACCCTTGAGGTTAATCCGTGGTCTGAACAGGTTTTGTTAATTGGCTAAGGGGCTGAGAGCACACTGTCCGCAAGCGAACGATGTAGTTGGGAGAGCTTAACTGGGGACAGGAAAGCCTGAGAAGGGGGGGTTTCCTTTCTCCTTGGGAGGGAGAAGGAGGCTTCCGTGGGGAGAACTCATCCTGCATGTCAACATGTAGCCTGTATCAGTAATAAAGCCTACACCTCTGCTTCACTCTGGTGGTCTCTTCTCCCATAAGTTTATCTGGCTGATCACCGAAGACCCAGAGTAGGTAAGATGACCCGGTAGCCTACGGCAGTTAGGCCACATAAGAGTCCAAGGGTTTCAATTCATATCCTGAGTCTGCTACATTAAACAAGTTACTCAACTTCCCTGGACCTCAGATTTCTCATCTATAAAATAAGATGCCCCCATCTATTCTTTTTAGTTCCAAGTTCATGGTCCTAGAGGTTGATTAGTTTGCCAGACTACCGGATTGATGGAAACATTGTTTTAGTACATCCACTTCTTTTTGCTCTAGTTATAGGGTCCCAAAGTACCCAGTTGCTCTGGATGGATTTACCCATGAGGAGGCTGTACTCTCTGCAAATGGCAGAATCTTATAAATAAAAATACCAGGGCAAATTTTGAAACTTCTTTTATTTTTCACATCTTATTGATGCATATTATTTTTACATCAGTCTTTTCTGAATATACTCAAACCACAGCTCAGTGGTGCTTCCCTTGCTTAAAAAAAAGAAAAAGTTAAGTAAAATCAAGTAACTCGGTGACTGTGTCTGACAGTGAATATAACATCCATAACCCGTAGTCCCCTATCTCTGCAGCAAGAAGAGGTACATTTTTGTCATCTTTTTTTTGACCCCAAGACTAGTCAGTACTCTAGATGTTGCTTCATTTCAGTGTTCTTATCATTTAGAACCTTGTCATTGCCTATGTTGTTTTCCTGATTCACTTATTTTGTACTACATCAGTTTAAACCAATTTTCCTGTTTTTCCAAATTCCTTGCATGCATCATTTCCTATAAAGCAATAATATTTTATTACATTCCTATATTCCAATTTGTTTAAGTACTCCCCAACTGATGGGCAACCATTTTTTTTTTTAGTTTTTTTTTTTTTTGCTGCCCTCAAATGTAGTTCTACGAATATGTTGACATATTTAGCACTTGTCTTTGACTTGTCTGTGACATTCTACAAGTGGGATATTTGTGTCAAAAGGTATATGAGCAATTTGGTCACTTCTGTCACTCCCATTGTCAGACTGATGGATTAGGATTCTAGTTGAAAAATCAGTCTATCATTGGTTTTGTTAATCTATGGGAAAATCAATTCATACTGGTCACCATTGGATGAACTAATAAAATCAAGTTTCAGAACCTGAAAACTAAAGACCAGAAACTGACTCCAGGACCCTCATCTAGATGCAGATGTCTATGAAGTCTAACCTACGGAACTCTTTCTTCTGTTCACGTCATGTTAGCTGCTACAGTTTGGAGTTTTGACCCAGTCTTGTGATTTCATTACTGTGAATATCTGGTTTGGAAACTCCTCCACCAATGCAGATCAGCAATTCTACTTTCATTCTAGGGATGAGGAACTTGGGGCCTCATAGCTACATGTGGTCTTCTAGGTCCTTGGGTGCTGTCTTTTAATTGAGTCCAGGTTTTACAGAACAAATTCCTTTATTAAATGGATTTGTTCTGTGAAGTTTGGATTCAGTCAAAGGGTCACATTTGAGGACCTAGAGAGTTTCCCACTTCTGATTTAGACTCATGGCTACCGGAAGCCATTGAATGATTAAAGAATTTAGCCACTGTTATAAAGTCAGCATGTATCAGAGGCAAGATGTGAATCTAGATCTTTCTGACTCCAAGGCTGGATCCCTCTACCTGCGCCCACTGTTTCAACAACTACAGGAGACTGGCATAAAATTTTGTTTAGAAATCACCATTCGTGAGCTGTCAAGAGATTTCTAAAATTTGTTGATGGGGAAAGTCTTTTCTTAAATCAAGATATCTGCTTGTGAACAGGGAGAAGTGAACAAAGGATAGAGTAATTTAATAAGAAATGAATTTGCCTCAGGCTCTCACGTCCCTGTCCAGTCACTAACTACCATGAAATATCTGGCCTACAGATTATTACTGCCTAATTACATCAAATATGAAGACGCATTATGAATCCAACCATAGCCTTTAACTCTAAATGGAATAATGGGGTTAGTCAAATAGGAAAATGTTACATCTCTGCTGTCCTAGGAGAATAATTATAGATGAGATGTTGGTCTGTATCATTCACTCAATTACATGTCAGTCCCTTGGCCCCATGGTCTAGAAACCAAAGCACAGAAGAGGAGTTACCCAGGAAAAGTATGTAGAATAAACAATCCAATTAATTTGGACAATATAGATCATCTTCAAACTTCCAACTGCGTTGGAATCAGAGCTTTAATTCTCGGTTTCATTTTGTCTTTGTAAATAGGTGCATCTGCTTAACTCCAGGTAATTTCTAAAACTCATGGTGTTCATTCACCTAAACCATGAGAATATTGTCTGAAAAATAACTGAACTCCATGGCAGAAGATGCTATAGAGATACTGTGCCAAGGAAGTTACTTCACCACACACTGAATAACTTGGAATCTCCTGATATGGAAGAAGTGACAGATTTCATACACAAAACAATAAGGATAATGAAACATATGTCTCAAGATTTTATTTCAGTTTTGAAATTACTTAATGTTTTCACCTTTCATGCCACATTTTGATTCACCAGAAGGAACAGATTGAATAAGCAAAAATTCGTTTGTTCTAGTACTTTTGCCAGCTTTTCACCTGTAAGAAAATGGCTTTGCAAAATTTAATGCAACAAACTTTAATTGCTGAGTCCGAAGAAAGTTTCCAAAGATTAGGTGAGGTCTCAAGGGTCTCTTCACAGACTTCGACTTATAAGGCAAGGTGGCACATGACTTTTGGAGTAAATTGAATGTGCTAAGAGCTTAAAACAAGTAGAAAACACCAGGTGAGGTCCAAGGAAGGAGGAGACATTTCTAACTGAAGAAGAAGGTTGGGGAATCTTCGTAGTAAGTCAGTTAAATAAACATTTATTAAGGACTTACCATGTCTCAGGCACTGAGCATCCAAAAAGAAGCAAGATAGCCCATGCATTCAAGGACTTCAACAGATTTCACTGGAGAGAGGTTTTCAATCTTTAATGAAGATGTGTCATTGGATGGGAGCCAGAGTCTTATATTAGATCTAGTTTAAATATCCATATGTGATGTTTAAGCAAATTCTAAAAAGATTTAATTTATGGAATTCAGCAACTAACCAATTGAAATCAGTCCTTTACTATTTCAAAGTTCAGACAAAAGAAATTACAACATGATGATAGGTTTTTTTAGAAAAGAAAATTATTTGATTTATAGCATCCAGAGCTGGAAGGCACTTTGTAGATCGTATAGCCCCGTCCCCTCATCTTCCATCTGAAGAAGCTGATTTTCAGAGAAGCAGCTGGGTATCATAGTAAGTAGAATACTGGACCAGATTCTTGCTAATTGTGTAATCCTGAGCAAATTATTTCACTTCAATTTGCTACAGTTTCCTCATTTATAAAGTGGGGGGTAACAACACCTACCTCCCAGGGTTGTTATAAGACTCAAACAGGATTATTTGCAAAGCACTTTGCCAACTTAAAAATGCTATGGAAATGTTAGCTATTGTCATTAATACTATCATTGTGATTTTATTATCCAAGGTCACACAAATGATCAATAGCAAAGCCAGCATTCCAAGACTGCTCTTCCATCTTCATATCTTATATTCTTTTCAAGTTACACTCTCTCTCCTTATGCCACATTATGACTTGCCCAGAGTCTCCATTTCTATCTCATATATGGTCATAAAGCAAACCTTAGTAAAGAATATAGAATTGGATATTTATATGCTGTCTTATAGATCTGTCATCTACTGTATATACCACCTCTAGCTATCAATCTTTGGGTTTTTTTTTTCATTTCTCCTTTGAATTCATTTGACCCTTTTATATTAATCTCTGACTTCTTCAGCACAGTTGGGTTTTTTTTGATTCTTCATTCAGATTATGCCCACCAACTACAGTTAATCCCTTCCATATTGCCAGAGTTAGTGGTGAGATGCCCTCCTCCCCTACCCAGAAAATTTATATAAAATTATTTGGCCCTCCCTTCATAACAGAGAAGTCTGAATTTTTTCTCTCTTTATAGGGTATTTATAGTACCTTATTATAAAATTTTGGTTGACATTATACATATATTTTATGCATTTCTGATTTTCTAAACTTTTCATGTGTTGTCTGTTGGCCTTCACTGCTTCTGCAGAACTCCCTAAAAAATTCCCATTTAATTTCTTATGACAGCCCATGATATATTAAAACCATGATGGGGAAAGTCATGATGTGGAAGAAATAACTGTATAAGGTATTCCCCAAAGCTCGGTCACAAGTCCTCTTCTCTTTTCCCTCTACAATGTCCTGATGAATGATCTCATCAGCTTCAATAGGTTCAACTATTTCCATGCAGGCAATTTCTAAATCTATCTACTGATATCTTGTTCACTATAGGCACGTTGAATGTGTGTGTGTGTGTGTGTGTGTGTATATGTATATGTATATATACATATGCATACATACATGCATATATATATATATATATATATATATATATATACACATATGCAGTTATTTACATTAGTTGGTATTTAGGATAATGAGGGGGTACGAGACATCATTTCTTAAGCAAGTATTATCTCCTACAAACTCCTTGAAGCAAGAATTATCCTTTTTTAAATCATTATATTCCCAGCACCTGGTACAGTGCTTTGCATATAATAAGTTAAAATGCTTGTTACATTGAATGGAATTATACTATGCTTATACCAACTTTCAGTACAATCAACTTACCCTCACCAGAGTGAAGGGATGAGAATACTCATTCTGTACACATTTGCACTCACCCAGCGAATATAAACCCTTCAGGATAGCGTTTTGTAGCTCTTTCTTCTTTTAGGGTTATAATATTCATTTTAATGTGATATCACTTATATGAAAATATAGGAATGATCCCAGACAATTCCAAAGGACTCATGATGACAAATGCGATCTACATCCAGAGAAAGAACTGATGGAGTTGAATGCAGATAGGAGCATACTATTTTCATTTTCTTTATCTTTTTCATGGTTTTTTTCCTTATGATCTGTTTCTTTTATCACAACATGACTAATATGGAAATGTTTTACATGATTGTATGTATACAACCTCTCTAAAACTTTTACTTTTTTTAGGGAGAGGAGAGGAAGGGAGAGAGAAAATTTGGAACTCAAAACAACTTTTTAAATGAATGTTAAAGAATTGTCTCTACATGTAATTGGGGAAAAAAAATAAAATACTATTAAAAAGAAGAAGGAAAATATTGTAGGGGTAAACATTATGATATTCACTAGCCTTGTATCTTTTAGAGATGGCCCTGGTCTTTACTCAAGAAGGGACAGCTCCGGTTAATCATCAAATTTTAGAGCTTTGTTTTTTATTCTCTTGTTTTATAGAAGAGGAAGCTGAGGCACAGAGAAAGGGCAACTTGTCCATGATCATAACGCTGGTTAGGGGTAGAGTCTGAATTTGAATACAGTTTCCTGTCTTTGAGGAAAGGGGCTTTGGTTTCTATCTCTGTATTCTCAGAGCCTGGTATGGTGCCTGCACAAAGTAGACACAAATACTTGTTTAATTCACTTAACCACACTTTTTCTAATTTGTCTTTTCAAGATATTTCAGAAGGCATATACGTATGTGTGCACATGTGTTTATATGTGTGTGTGTATATTTATATCCTGAAGCTTATTTTTTCTCTTGTAAATATTTTAGGTTTTCCATGGATTCCTTAATAAAAAGGAAATCAGGTTCAATAAAATAATAATATTATTTTTTTCTGGATACCTTCTTTTTAGTTCTAAGTAATCCCTCTATAATTTGAAAAGCTCCAGAAAGCATTTTGGGAGACTCTATGTCTTTATTATCTCACACAAGGCAACCTGACTCATTACTGCTGTTGTACCCTGCTGTACTCTGACCTCAGGCAAAATCTTCTTTCTTATGACCTGACCTTTAAAGGTTAGGGCAAACTTCTCCAACATTTAACTGCCTGTGTGACTTTATCTCCCTGAGCATTCGTTTTCTCTTCTTCAAAAGGTCAGCATAGATGACTTCCCAGCCAGGATGGAGGTCTCTTCTAGCTCTGCGTCTGTGCTCCTATGAGCTACATCATCTAGAGAAGAGCTGTTATTTATTTGGTATGTGGCAGAGAGAAGTTCCCTCCATAAGAAAGAAAGGAAAATGTCATTACTTTTAAAGCATCAACATAAACTGCTAAGAAAACCTGTTGTCCCCATTGAATTTAGGATTCTTTCACAAGCTAATTGTTTTAAATGCATCAACTCTGCAACTCGAAATAGGATAAAGGGAACATAAAGGAGTCTAGGTACCACAAGGCATCCTGCTTGCAAGATCCTGCTCTTACATATCCAACTGTTGACTGAGATAATTAGAAGGAAACTAATGTGGCAAGATTACCTTCATGGGTACGTAGAATCTTCTGTTAAGCTGGGACTTCAATGTCTTTTTTATTTTTAAACAGAAGTATATATTTTTATATTAAATTTTAAAAATAAGTTCTAAAAAGCCTATGTGGAAAATCATTGTGAATATTTTATGTAATAGGTGCCCAAAGGGACTGTCCAAAAATAAGATTTGGCAGTGTTTACCTCTGTAGTCAAAATATACTTCAATTATCCATGACTTCTTCAGCATAGGATATGGATCACAACCCCATCATACCATCTTTTTTCCCTAGACCTGTGTCTTTATTGGTGTGGAGAACTCCCTGGAGAGGAAGTTCGCTCCCAGTTCAGATTGACAGTTATTCAAGAACAGATACTCTTAGCCAGTTGCCTCAGGCACCAAAAGATTAAGTGACTTTCCCTGGATCACACTGGTAGTATGTGTCAGAGATGGAGCATGAACCCAGCTCTTTCTGACTCCAAGGCTAAATTTCCATCCACTGTACCCCTTTGCCATTTTCTGTATCTTGTCAGAATTCATTACCTTGGAGTCAAGATGGTGATGATCTCATAAATTAGCTGAATTGGTCCTCTGGTGGTAGATACACAGTCCCTCCCTGTGTTAGCATTTCAAATTTGATAGGACTTTCTAGACATCTGCTCTACTAGCATAACCTCTAAGAGTTCAGACTTTAGGAAGAGTGAGAAGATGTCTATGGAGGTGCTTGAGTAGCTAACTTCTATTTCTGAAAATACCAACAAAGACTTTATATTTTTAGTAGAGGGGTCAGGGATTGGAGAAACTCTGATAAAACTGAAACTAGGAACTGAATAGAAAAATATGCGTTACATAGAACCAGCATAATGAAAATTTTATCTGGGGGAAAACAGGACAATACTTACATACCACAGCACAGGATATGGATTCCTGGAGGTTAGGATGTTTGAGAGTTGTGAAATGCAAAGAAGAAAATTATTTGTAGCAAAGAAGGAAATTTTTCTCCATTTTTCTTCCCATTGTGGGATCAGATGACATAGTTACTTAGCCTGGTATTTCCATTGGGGTGTATATAGGTACTAGAGAATTGGAAGGGGACTAGTCAAAAAGTGTTTAAAGCAATAGTTCACAACATTTTTATGTCATGGACTCCTTTGGCCATCTGGTAAACCCTATGAACCCTTTCTTAAAATGATGTTTTTAAATAAATAAATAAAAATAATTACAAAGGTAAGTAATTATGCTCTATTGAAATAGTTATCAAAATGTTTTTTTTAAGTTTAGGGACCACAGATTAAGAATCCTTGTCAGGAAAACCAATCAATAAGCATTTGTTCAATTCATTCTATGTACTAGATACTATGTTTTGCCTTCTATCACATCTACAAGGACACATGCCTAATATCCTATAATAAATACCTTATCTCAGAGAGAAGAACTGAGTCCATTATATTTCAGGTAACAGAAGGGGAAAGAAATCTTAATTTCTCCAAATACTAGGTCAGAATCATGCCCCATAAAGAAAGGAGAGAGGCATAGGGAAGGAGAGAATGTTTTCAATACTATGGAAATCAAATTCAACCTATAAAGAAAGATTGGAATAAAACAGCAGAAAGTATGCCATGCAAAAATAAAAAATAACAAGGTAAAAATCATAGAATTTTCAGCTTGGGAGGAACTTTAAAATTTATCTACTCTATCTACATCTTAATTTCATATGTGAGGAAACAAAGGTGCTCAGAGACATTAATCAGCTTACCCAAGGTTGTATAGCAAGTTAATGAGAATTATTCATTCATCCCTTCATTTGACAAACATCAAGTGTTTGTTGTGAAGGGAGCCCTGTAGGCTCCACACTGTCTAGAAAATACAAAATTTAGATAAAACATGGTCCCTATCCACTGTGATCTTATAGTCTATTATTAGGATAAGACACACAGAACTATAGATAGTACAAAATGTCAAATAAGTGCATTAAAATGTTTTGAAAAAGTGCTATGTAGGTCTCAAAGAAAGTCATTATATAACCATAGGAATTAGGGATAACTTCATATATCAGGTAGGATTTGTTTTGAACTTTAAAATCTGGGTAGAAATACAAGTGGAAGAGAGATAGGAGGAAATAATAAGAAATGCTGGGAGCAAAGACACGGAAGTGGAAAAGTTTAGAATTTGTTCAGAGCAGAGAGGGAAGAGTGTAGGCCACGCTGGCTGTAGCATAGAGGAGAGAGAACTTAGACATTCAACTAATTATTTCTGCTGTGTAGGCTGTAAATTCTGCTCACAATTCTCATTCCTCTTTTAAACCACTAAGGAACAGTATATTTGGTTCCATGGTCCCCTCAAAATTTTTATTTGTTTTACAATATTTATTCATATATGCCTAAACTTATTTACTAGATCTGGAAGTCATATTTTCTTTTGCTGTTAATCTCCTCCCTATGTTTTCTCTGCTCATGCTCAAGGTCTTCTAATTTTCTTTCCCCTTCCTCTCCATTCCCCCCCATTCTCTTATTTCCAGATGGAGACAAGATGGGGCAGTCCTCAGGATACTGGAGTATCCTGGTTGAATATCTTTTCTGTACTATAGCTAAGTAAACTTTCTTTTGTTAAATGTTGAATGACCTACAAAGGCTTCATTTTCTTTCAGTGTTGAACCTGAACTAAGAGAGTACCTGTTTTTATCAGAGTTTGAAAATTCTATCTTCTGGACAGCTTTGGGACTGCCCCACCTTGAACTTTTATCTTTTCCATAGAATTTGTCCCTATGTAATACGTATGATCTTGTCCATAACCACCTACAGCTGGGATGGTAGACTTACATATAAATTTAGATTAACACCTCATGCCATAAACATTTGCTTCAAATGTATACATAACATATGTTATACATGTATATATAAATTATACAATGTATATATATTTGTATAATATATATAAGTTTATATAATATATATGTTTATATAACAAACAAATTAGAGGAATAAAGAAAAAATGCCCTTTTATTTCTATTTGTAAGGGAAGCTTTCATGACTATACAAAAATTGAGGCTCATCAAAGATAAAATGAACATTTTTAATTACATAAAATAGAAAAGTTTTACAATACCAAAACCATTGCAGCTAAAAGTAAATGGAAAATAGTTGACTAGGAGGAGGGAAATCTTTGTAGCAAGTTTCTCTGATAAAGGTATTTCCAATACATAGAAGGAATTGATTCAAATTTAGATGAGCCATTCAACAAAATTGAAAAGTGGTCAAGAACATGAACAGGCAGTTCTCAAAAGAAGAAATTCAAGCTATCAATAGCCATATTTTAAAAAATCCAGATCACTAATAATGAAATAAATTTAAATTAATACCACTCAGGTTTCATCTCACACCCATCAGATTGGCAAAGAGAAATTTTAAAATTATACATTACATTTTGCATGACTACACATGTATAACCTATATTGAATTGCTTGCCTTCTCAGTGAGGAGGGTAGGGGAAGGGTGAGAATTTGGAACTCAAAATTTTAAAAACAAATGTTAAAAGTTGTTTTTACATGTAACTGGGAAAAAAGATACACAGGCAATGGGGTACAGAAATCTATTTTACCCCATAGGAAAATAGAAGGGGAAGGGGATAAGAGAAGGCAGGGGAGGGGTGACAGAAGGGAAGGAAGATTGGGGGAAGGGGCAATCAGAAGCAAAACACTTTTGAGGAGAGACAGTGAAAGGAGAGAATAGAATAAGCATGGATAGGGGAATGTGATGATGGGAAATACAGTTAGCAATAGTAACTGAAAAAAATTTTTGAAGCAAGCTTCTCTGATAAAGGTCTCTTTTCTCCAACATATAGATAACTTTGTCACATTTATAAAAATAAGAGCCATTCCCCAACCGATAAATGAACAAAAGATATAATCAGCTTTCAGATGAAATAATTAAAACTATCTATAGCCATATGAAAAAATATTCCAACTCACCAGTGATTGGAGAAATGCAAGTTAAAATACTACCTCATATCTATTAGATAGATAATGGACAGAAAAAATAAATGACAAATGGTGGAGGGGATGTGGGAAAAATGAGATATTAATGTACCATTAATGGAGTTGTGAATTGATTAAACCATTTTATAGAGCAATTTGGAACTAAGCCCAAAAGGCTATAAAATCATGTATACCCTTTGATATAGCAATACCACTAGTAGGTCTATATCTCAAAAGAAATAAAAAACAAAAGGGATTTATGTACAAAAATATTAATAGCAGCTCTTTTCTGGGGGTAAATAAATGGTAATTGAGGGGATGCATATCAGTTGGGGAATGGTTAAATAATTTGTGGCATGTAATTGATGGAGTACTATTTTTACTAAAAGAAATGATGAGCAGGATGTTCTCAGAAAAACCTAGAAAGACTTACCTGGGTTGATAGAAAATGAAATGTAAGGCGTACAAAGTAACATCAATATTGGAGGATGATCAGCTGTAAATGACTTAACTGTTCTCAGCAATATAATCATCCATGACAACTCTTGAAGGACTTAGGATAAAAACTGCTATCCATTCCCAGAGAAAGAACTGATACTGTCTGCATAAAGATTGAAGTATTTAAAAAAAAAAGATTGAAGTAACTTTTGGGGGGTTTTTTCACTTTATTTTTCTTAAGTTATTTTTTTGTTTATGTTTTCTTTCACAACATAACTATTATGGATATCTTTTGCATGATTACACATGTACAACCTATATGGAATTGCTTGCCTTCTCAAGGTGGGGGGAGGAGGAAAGGAGAGAATTTGAAACTCAAAGTTTTAAAAACAAATGTCAAAAATTGTTTTTACATGTAACTGGGGGAAATTTAAATACTAAATAAATACAAAAAGGAACAGTTACAAACAGATATAATTTTGCTCTGAAATAAAATATTTTATCTTACTAATCTCTTACATGTACAAATGCTCTGCATCAACTCATGTAGCTTTGTCCTCCTAATTAAATTCTGGTCTTCCTAGTATGATTGAAAATTGTAAACTTTAAGGGGTATAATGGCATGACACCAGTCTATAGAGTATCTCAGAAGAGGAGTTTGAATTCTGTTTATTAATAATCATCAATAATAACAGCTCATCATTATATAGCAAGTTCACGTTGCAAAATCTTTTCATGTACATTATCTCATTTGATTTGTAGATGCTGGAAGCCACTAAAATTTTTTGAGCATAAGTAAGATTAAATAAAAGGTAGATTAGACGTGGGGAAGAATGGAAAAGACCTGTTAAGGAACTATTGCAGTCGTCTAGATAGGTGCTAGGACAGCTAGGTCACGCAATGGATAGAGCAACAGACCTAGAATCAGAAAAAACTTGAGTTTAAATCTGGCCTCAGACTAATAGCTGTGTGACCCTGGGCAAGTCACTTACCCCTGTTTGCCTCAGTTTCCTCATCTGTAAAATAAGCTACAGAAGGAAATGGCAACCCACTCCAGTATCTTTAGCAAGAAAACTCCAAATAGGGTCCCAAAGAGTTGGACATGACTGAACAACAACATAGATGGTAAAGAGAACTGTTTTTAGAGTGTGACAGTAGGGATAGAGAAGATAGATATGAGGTGTTCTAGAAGTGAAAACAATAATGTGTTACTGACTGGATGTGAGAAGCAAGGAAAAGGAAAAGTCAACCTCAAGTTTCAGACATGAGAAACTGGATGAATAATGGTGCCAAAGACAAAATAAATGAAATCAAGAGGAAAAGCAAATTCAAAAATGTTTTTAAGCTATTCGTGATAATCTCTAGGCTCATTTCTATCTCAGATGGCCAGAAGTACTATGATTCAGTGCCTTTATTGGAATATGCTTTCCTTCTAAAGAAGGTCCCTCCTGGATGAAAATGAAAAGAATTTCAACTTGGTAATACCAGAGATGTTAAATCAGATTGTTATGTTATAGGTCTTTTCCATCTATAACCCCAGAGAAATTATGGTATGCTACCAGAACCTCAGAATGATGTTTGACATATTAATAAGAAACTTCAGTCAAGGTGACCTAAAAATTCAGTCTCAGTTGACTGATTTGGCAAACGCTAGTGGTGATGAGATCTCACAGAAAGGCAACAAGAGTTTATATTCTAAGCTCAAAGACCAGCATATTTAATACTTGCTATTTTCAGACAGAGAAGGACCACAGGGAAATGAATCTGCTTTCATCATAGCCAAATATATTTAAAAACAGCCTTGCTGAAATTTGCTGAGGCTGCAACTCTGAGATGGGATTTTCGTCAACTCTTAGCAAAAAGCTTGATTAGTACATATAAAATTGGCCTTCATTTTCTCAGTTAAAAATAGTTCAAAGTAATGAGAAGAAAATAACTCACAGTCTCGGACTCTTGTTTTATTACACAGCTTTCCACTATGGCTCACATGAGAGTAAGACATTCAATAGTACTTAACGGCAGGGGATGCCAACACTTAGCTGGCAAGGAAAAGAATTCTAAGAACAGAAGGGAAGACAAGGGCAAGCCCTACTCAGAGCAGCAGAATGAGAAGTACTGCGCAAATATGCTAAAGGTTCAGACTGGGTCATAGGACATTGTGCAAAACATTCTGCTTCCAGACCACAAATGAAAATAGAACAGATTTTTATGTTACCCATACTAGGTATTCTTCATCTCCTTGACCTCCAACATTAGGCAGTATTCTGACAGCTTCAATATCTTTCCTTTACCATCTCCTTGAACATTAACTTTTGGGGGTTATAATCATTCATTAGACAAATATTTATTGAGTGTCCTCTAGTGATGAAAAAGATGAGAAAAAGGCAGCTAGGTGATGCAGTGGATAGAGCCCCCCCAGTGCAGGAGTCAGGAGGACCTGAGTTCAAATCTCACCTCAGACACTTGACATTCACTAGCTGAGTGACCTTGGGCATGTCACCAAACCCCAACTGCCTCATCCTGGGTCATCTCCAGTCATCCTAATGAATACCTGGTCACTGGATTCAGATGGCTCTGGAGGAGAAGTGAGGCTGGTGACCTGCACAGCCCTCCCTCACTGAAAACAAAGTCAAGTGCAAGTCATGTCATTATTTCTCTGATGGCATGGTCTTCTTTGGCAACAAAGGACGCATACACACATGTGATGTGTGCTATTTGAGCAACTTGTTTAAGCTCTTTAGGACTTGGTTTAATTATCTATAAAATGGCTTGTTAGAAGACTGTGTAGAGGAGAATGTACAGGGGAAAGACCACTGCCAGAAGAGCTAGGTTGAAATTCCACTTCTACTGCTTCCTGTGTGACCCTAGGCTTTTTACCTAATCTTCCTTGACTTCAGTTATCTGTAAAATAAAAAAAGTTGGAGTACAAGGTCACAGGATGATCCAGATCCAAGGGCCACAAGGAAGGCAAGGGGGGATGCTTGGACAAGGCCTGGTCACTGTTAGAGAAAGAACTATAACACATCCACTGTGGGTACAGAAGAAGATATTGGCAGACTAGCACCCTATCTATATTATAGCTCCACCATATGGCTCTTCCTTGGCATGCCTTAGAGAGGCACCATGAGAAATTGAATGAAAAGCTAGCTTCAAAGTCAGAAAGACTGTTCAAGTTTTACATCTGACACATTCTGGCTGCATAGCCCTGGGCAAGTCACTTAAACTCTCAATGCCCCAGGTAGTTCTCTAAGGTAAGATGTTTCAGGGAAGGTCTCAAATAAGGCAACTCAAACTCAACATATCTAATCCAAATATTCTCCTATTGCTATCAAGAGTACCACTTTCCTCCTAGTTAGTTGGGCTCAGAACTTCAGTGTCATTTTCAACTTATTCCATGTATCCAATCTGTGACTTCTTTCCATTTACAGCTACCACTGTACCATTGAGGTACAGCCTGAACTATTTTTGCCACATGCCTGAACTATTCTAATAGCCGGCTGACTGGGCTCTGCCTCAAGTGTCTCTCAATTTCAGTCCATCTTCCACTCAGCTACCAAAGTGCCTATAACATCAATCTCACCATGTCATCCCCCTACTTAATAAACACTGGTGGCTTCCTATCACCTCCAGGATAAATATAAAATCTTCTGTTTGACTTTTAAAGCCATTTACAATATAGTCCCTTTTTATGTTTCCAGTTTTCTCCATGCACCATACAATCCAGCTATACTAGACTTGTTTCTCATTCGATCTCCTGATTCCATGGCTTTTCTCTGGCAGTTCTCCATATCTAGGATGCTCTCCCTCTCACCTCTACCTTCTGGCTTCCCTGGCTTCTTTCAAGACTCAACTCAAATCCTACCTTTTGCAAAAGGCCTTTCCTATTTCTCTTCACTGTTAGTGCCTTCCCTATGCAATGACTTCCTATTTATACTATCTAACTTAGTTGTTTGCAAGTTGTCTCCCCTATTAGAATGTAGGTTCCTTGAAGGCAGGGATCCTTTCACTTTTCTGTGCTTGAGTGCTCACAGAACCTTGCACCAAGTAAGTGCTTAATAAATGCTTGCTAATTGATCAGGTATAAAATGAGTAGTCTAGAAATGCTTACCCTATGTAATTTGAGTACAGAACTAGCATAAAAAACTTGGGGGCTCAGGAAAGATTTTGTATGGAGGAAATGGTGCCTGCTGTAAACCTTGAGAAAGGATAAAGATTATGAAAAGCCAAGATGAAAAGGAAGTGTATTCCAGAGACAGGTGATAGTTGAAACCAGGCCTGCACAACCTGTGACCTGCCAAAGGATTTCAGGCAGTCCTTGAAAAATGCACAGGTTTTTCCTCTACATTTTTTGCAAACCACCTGAAATTCTTTGGTGGGTGGCAGGTTGTGTATTCCTGGTGGAAACAAATACATGGAAGTTAGAGTTTAAATGTTGAGTTCAAGAAACATCTAGGACTCTAGTTGAACTGAAAAAGAAATAAGGATCTATTAAGTACCTTCCATGTGCCTGGAACTGTTAACCTCTTGATTGGTCTTCACAACAACTCTGGAAGGTAGACGCTATTCTTATCTTCGTTTTACAATTGAGGAAACTGAAGCAAACAGGGTTAAGTCATTTGCCCAGGGTCACATAGCTAATAAGTGTTTGAGGTCACATTTGAACTCAGGTCTTTTTAACTCCAGGCCCAATGCTCTGTCTACTGAGCCACATACCTTCCCCGTACTAGAAAGTAGAATATGCTAAGTACAGTTATATGAAATAAACCTGGAAGGGTGGTTTGCATACAGATTGTAAAGGGCCCTATTTACCAGGCTGAATATTTCTCTTTTATCCTGGAGGCACTAGGGAGCTACTGAAGGTTTTTGAGCAGGGACTGACATTGTCAGACTAGTGCCTTGAATATAATTGACTCCAAATAACTTTATACTCTATTAAAATGAAATCCATCTTTCTCTTTACTAAGGCCCAATCAACTACTTGTGTCCTTAATTTCCTCCTTTCTCTTGCATGTCATGTCCTCTTTCTCATCTTTAATCTTTTCCTAGCTACTGCTACCTTCTCACCCCCTACAAGAATGCCTAGGTCTCTCCAATCTTACCATCCTGTCAAGAATAAGATATCTTACCCTTCATTCCCTGCCAAACTCCTAGAAAAAAATCAACACTACATATCATTTCCTCATAATCTATTCATTTCTCAAATGCTTGCAATCAAGATTCCAACCCATAACTCAACTGAAACTGATGGGGTGGTTGGGTGCTTGTGCTTCAGCCCCTATTCTAAAATCACGTTCCTCCCTAGCCTCAAAACACTGTCTCAGGAAGTTTCTCCTCAACCCAAGGACACAGCCTGCCCCAGCGACAACAATTATCTCCCTTCCTGATACAATAGCCAGCTGCACCTATAGAACTTATTAGTCTGAACCAGCTGTGTATTGGCTGAACTGTCTGTGTACTGGGTCATAACAACATTTACTACTCACTGATAAATCATATGAATCCTAGACTTAGACATACGTATACTCCCTTACATTTATCTTGTCTAACAAGACATTGATGAGAGCAACCTGATGTTCCTTAGTCAGTCCTGACCCCTAGTTGACTTAGTGACATTTCAGGCCTAAAACCACATCTTCAGGTAGCTCCCCCTCCCAACCCCCACCCTGGGCTATTTCCCAATGAACTCTGTGTAAAATACCTGTGCAGTAGATACCAAAAATGCATGTTCCTTTAAGAACTAACCACTTTTAACCACTCCCAAATCCTACTTTGAATCACCTAATTAGCATGTTTGGTACATGTTTTACTATAGAACATCCTATATAAATTTTACTTGTACCCATCTAAGGTTGCAGGTTCCCTAAGAACTCTTGCCCACTGAAAAGTGTAATAAATCTTTACCTCAACAATGCTTGAGTCTGTGAATTCTTCTCCAGATGGCCCACACAAGGAATTCCAGTCTCAGAGTTCCTGTACCCCTCCTTCCAGCCCTCATCAAAACTATTCTCTCAAAGGTTACCAGTGATCTCTTTGTTCTGTATTTTTACTTTTGTTCATTTTTCTGTTAGACTTAAAACTGACAGAGGGATAGTGAAGTTTCCTGTCAGTATTTGTGTCTTCTTGGAGCTCAAATAATATTTCCTTTATGAATTTGGATGCCAAAATATTTGGAGCATTTAAATTTACAACTGATAGTGGTATGTTTTCTGTGGTTCTTTTCAGTATAATATAATTTCCTTGGTTATTCCCTTTTTACTTTTTGAATGTTTGTTTTTGCTTTGTCTAATAGCATGATGGCAACTTCTGCTTTGGGAGATTCATTTGATGCATACTAAATTTTTTACATCCCTTAAGTTTTATTTTGTGTATGTCTTTGTTTTTTAAATGAGTTTCTTGTAACAGATTGTAAAATTTTGTTTCCTCATCTAATCTGTCACTCTTTTACATTTTATTGGATTGGTTAAATCCATTCACATTTAAAATTATGGGTTAGGTTTATATTTTCCTCCATCTGTTCCTAAAATTGTTTTTATTCCAAATTAAAATTTTTTTTCTCTGTTCTGCTGTAAACATGGTAGTCTGTTCCTTCAGGTACTTTATTTTTTAGTGCAATCTTGTTATTACTGCCTTTTTTATTTTCACCCTTGATGCCCTCTGATTTGTGACCCCTTTCCCTTTAGTATTTTATTAATCCCTTGTTCTTTACTGTTTTTATCTGATACATATTTCTTCCCCATCTTTTTTCCTCTTAGTCAAATAGATTTCCTTTCCTCTCCTCTCCTTTAGCTAATCCTGTGCATGAATTTTTAAAATTTCATTTTTTTGTGCCTCTTTACAAAAAGGATTTCGTTCCCTCTTCATTATCCACCTTTTCTTTCTGTTTACTCTAGATCCTCATTATCTGATTCATGATTCCTAAAATTATATGTTACCTCTCTTTTCTCTTTTTCAAAGTATCTATTCTAGGTTCTCCCTTTTCAGTGCTTCCCTGCCACTGCCTTGTAGGGTTTACCACTTGTATTCCCCTTTTCCATTATTCCCCACTCCCAGAAAAAAGCCAATTATTATGTGTCAGAAAGAACAATACCCCATGGTAGGGCCCCTCCCCCAACCTCAACCTCCCACTTATCTCTACTTTCTCTTCTTAACTTTTTTTTCCCCTGCATTTGCCTGAAAATCTCTTCCCTTGGTCCTTGCTTTCCCATTCCTCCCAGAGTCAGTTGTCCCCCAGGGGTTCCACCTCCCCCTTTCCTAGGACAAGTAGATTTTTCAGGCAACAAATCCCATAAGTCTCATCCAATGGAAGGTCTTCATATCTATTCATCTGTGGAACCCTACTCCCCCCACCAAAGTAAGACTTCTTCCCTTTTTCCCCTTCTCAAAATTTCCCTACTTTCCCCCCTCCCCCCCCCCCACCCATAGGCTGTTCTCTTTCTGAGACCACAGGCTTTACATTCACCTCATCGATAGCTGTTGATTAGACCTTGGTACATAGCTTAATCCTCTCTATTCCCCTGCTTCCCTCTTTCCCTATCTCACCTCAGACCCTTGACACTCACTAGCTGGGTGACCTTGGGCAAGTCACTTAACCCCAATGACCTCATCCTGGGTCATCTCCAGTCATCCTGATGAATATCTGATTACTGGATTCAGATGGCTGTAGAGAAGAAATGAGGCTGGTGACCTGCACAACCCTCCCTTACTCAAAACAAAGTCAAGTGCAAGTCATGTCATCATTTCTCTGATGGCACAGTCTTCTTCAATAAGGAAGGATGAACACATTTCCCCATGTCATTATGTAGTCCTACAAAAGAAGCATTCACCTTTAGGAGTATCACCAGGTTCTGCCCATAATATCACCTGTCTGTCCCTTCACTGTTACCTCTACCAGATTTCTGCCTTCACTCCTGTCTCCTTGTAAATATTTAGAAAGAAGTTTCTTACCAGTTTTTGATGTTGCTGTCTCTGACTCCTGCATTTCTGTTGTTGGGGAAACAAATAAGCTCTTTCGTTCTCATTTTCTTTCCAAAAAATGTTTCAAATTCTTCTTTATTACTAAACATCCATCTTTTTCCTACGTGGAAATAAAGATTTGCAGGACAGGTTGGGGCTACAGTATTCTGACTTCCGTTGCTCTTTGAAAGAAAGACATTATTCCATTCCTTCCTCCTTTTGCTAGTGGGTGCAAAATTGTCTTGTGTTATTCAAATGTCATATTTGAAGCTCTTTCTCTAGATAGCTTGCAGAACTTCTTGTTTCTGAATCAAATTATTAAATTTATGTGTCTTGGGAGGATTTAGCCTTGGATTTTTTCTGGAATTCTTATAATTAGAATTTCATTTCTATATTCAAAAGTACTAGACAATTCTCTTCTATTATTTCATTATTATGTTAAGGTGTTTTGTCCTGTTGTCATCATCAGTGAGTTGTCTCTATGAATTCTGTCTTCAAGATCAGTATCTTTTACTTGCATAATGAGAATTTTTGTCTGTGGTATTGGTTTTTGTTTCTCTTCTTCTAGGTTATCCTTCACTTGTGCATGTTTGTATTCTCAATCTATTGTTTTCCCTTTTGTTTCATTGGTGAAACTTATGATTGCAGATTCAAGTTTCTCTATTCTGTTCATTATTTTTGTTTTGTGGGGGATAAATTCTGCTTTCATAATTCTCATTTCTCTTTCAAACCACTAAGGAACTGTATGTTGTGGTTCCATGTTCTCCTCAAATTCCATAAGGAATTCTCCACTTCATCAATTGTTGAATCATTTTCCTTTATTTTGCAATATTTATTCATAGTTGCATGAACATTTACTAGTTGGAAGCCATTTTTCTTTCTGTTATGTCTTTTTTTCCTATGAATTTATCTGTTTATGTTTCAAGTCTTTGAATTTTCTTTTTCCTGAAATTTTTGGTATTGTTAGTTCTTGTTTTCCCTCTATTTTCCTGACTCCCTCCCTTCTGATTATGATTTCCTTGAGGCTGAAATTCAAAACATCTCAGTCTCTTCTCATTTGGTTCACCGGTCTACACCTCTACCACAGCTGACTTTGGGGTTATAAGGACTGACCCTAGCTAAGTTTGGCACTCTTTCCCTAAGGTTTGGTAGAGTACTATCCCCATCCCCAACCACACGCGCGCACACACACACACACACACAGACACACACACACACACACACACAGTGTACCATCCTGGTAATCTGTCCCATTCCCTCTGTTTTTCAGTTTTCTGACTCAACACCAGTAGTTCATAGCCTGTTTTCCCTAGCACCTCCAATTCAGTTTTTTAACACTGATGTTTCCATGTTGCAGTAGGCTTTTCTTCCTGAAGCACTGTGGTCAAACTGGTTGAGTCTGTGAAAAAATGAGTTTCCATGGTACTGGAAAGAGGGAGAGGGGGTCAAGTATAGGGGTGGGTTTTGATGTCAGCCTGTGTTATGTCCTTGGCTCTTCTAGTGTAGCCTTGCTGCCTGTGGCATGGGAGATAGGGGAGGGGTGCTGAGTGAACTCTGGGTCAGTGAGCATCATTCTGGTTTTGGTTTTTGTTTTTAACCTTCTTTTGGATTCTGGGTGTCCTAGACCTTGGAGGCAGCTGAAATTGCTTTATCTTTGGTGCATAATTTTGAGAGATCTGAGAGGTTGTAGGGATCAAAGAAAATGTCTCATCTGCCATCTCATCGTTCATGTGACCCAGATCTGTCTACCACTGATCTATTAATGGATAAATCCAATAGCTTTTTATGTCCTTCTTGACCTCTCCACAGCTCTTGATTCTGCTAACTTCTCTTCCTGAATATTGTCCTATTCCTTGGCTTCTGTGTACAATTCCCTCCTGTTTTTCCTCCTACGTACCTGACCATTTCTTATCAGTTTCCTTCCCTGTGGCATAATCCATCTCTTGCTGCCAAGCATAGGTATCCCCAAAAGTTCTGTCTTATTTGAATATTCTTCTCTCTCTTTTCATGATTTTTAAAAAATTTCATTATATATTTCATAATGGATTTAGTTATCACAAGTATGATGGTAATGTCCAATTCTACATGTCCATCATTAACATCTCTCTTGGGCTCTAGTCCCATAATATCAACTGTCTGCAAGCCACTTCCACCTAGGTGTTCCATCAGTATCTCAAATTCAACATATCTAAATAGGACCACTCTTCAGTGTGGACTCATGAGGATTTTGCCTTGTCAGGGTTCTCTCTGTCCAGTGGATTCAATTGTAATTGTTCTATATCTGGCACAAAATTCTTTTTTTTTTTTTTTAACTTTGTAGGCTTTTGGAATGGAAAATATCTAGTGAAAATGACTAATCGATCCTATATCTGCCCAGGTGACCCTATTGGTTCCCTATGAATTCTATATCTTGTGCTTCTCTTAAACCTGTCCCAGTTCCCAGTCCCACCCCCCAGTTCAGGTCCCAATCACTTCTCATATTGATTATTGTAATAGCATCTTAATTGATCACCCTGCTTTCACAGTCTCATCCCCTTCAGTCTCTGATCCTTCAAATTGACAAAATGATCTTCCTATGGTATTAATCTATGACACGTTCCCTTATTAAAAATAACAATATAAAGAAATATAAAACTTTCTGTGGCTTCCTATTGTTTGTCACAATGCTGAGAACATAGTATACACTTAATAAATATTTGTTTCCTTCCTTCTTTTTTCTTTCCTTACTCCCTTCTTTCCTTTCTTCCTCCTTCTTTCCATCTCCTTCCTTCCTTCCTCCTTGAATAAAATACAAAATCGTCATCCTAGAATTTAAATAATACCACAATCTGTCTGAGAAGTTCCCTTGCTTTGGGGACTCTGAAAGAAATTTAAAAGATAAGTTTGAAGGAGCCAAAATCTTTATCTAAAATTCCAGAAAGCTCTGTGGAATCAAACCTTTCTCCCTTTATGCAGATAAACAAAACCCACTGACCAAAAGGGATGTCTGTGTAGGTTGTACATGAAGAACATCTTCATGTACATTAATGGCATCCTCTAGTTTTGTTCTGTGTTCCATATGATTTGCATGTTCCAGATATGCTGTGCATGAATACAAAACATCTTTACAAAATTCGACTGAAATGGCATCAGTCTAGACAGATATTTTGAGCAGGTTCTCACAAGATTATGGTCCTTGGCCCCAAAATGTGCCTTTGAGATACTTGAGAGTTCTGGGATCATGGTTTTCATAGATCTGACGGTTCACTCTGCTTGGAAAAGGAGCAATGGAATTAATTCTTTTTTTTAATGTTCTACAATCACTATCATAAAACTTAGATTCCCCTCCCACCTACCCCTCCAACCACTCCCCTCCCTCCCCAAGATGGCACACAGTTCTATATAGGATCTACATATACTTTCCTATTGAATACATTTTCACTATAGTCAGTGGAATAAATTCTTATAATTAATTACCTCACTGTCTTCCCAGGCCAAGAATAAAATAGCAGTTAAACTTCCAGACACTTCCTAGATCATCAGATTCATGAATCCTCTGGAATGTGGTGGAATGAAAGAGAAGTAGTTTGCGAGGACGTTGGCCAGACTCCCTTTAGCTCTCAGAATCTAAATTTCAGGAAGGAAGGGAAATGTCTTGGCATATATCATAAAAGCATAGTGTTTTGGCACTGGATAAGACCTTAGGAAACTGACCCGTTTCAAAAATAAGGAAATTGAAACAACAGAAAGATCAAGTAACTTGCCTAGGGTCACATAGCTAGTCACTGGCAAAACAGGAACTAGAACCAAGGAATCCTGATTCCTGTAGAGGAAGCTAGTTGACTTAGTGCTGGGTCTGAAGTCAGAAAGACCTGAATTCAAATGTGACCCCAGACATTTACTAGCTGAGTGACCTTGAGCAAGTCATTTGATCTCTGTTCACATTAATCTACTGGAGAAGGAAATGACAAACCAGTCCAGTATCTTTAACAAACAGTATGGTCCACAGGATCACTAAGAGTCAAACACAACTAAACAACTGAAGAAACACAAAAATAATGGTTCCTGTCTAGGTTCTCTCCATTACAGTCCATTACATAATACTTCATCCTTCAAGTTGATCTTAATGGGTTGTAATAGATCCTCTACATCAAAATGCAAACATCTGGATGGTTCTCCAGACTGTTGAGTCCTCCCTTCCTTTCACAAGATGCACTTCCAATCTTTTGTTGCTGTTCAGCTGTTTCAGTCATGTCTGACTCTGCTACTACATTTGAGGTTTTCTTGGCAAAGATTCTAAAGTAGTTTGCCATTTCTTTCTCCAGCTCATCTTACAGATGAGGAAACTGAGGCAAATAGGGTAAAGTGACTTGCTATTAAGTGTCTGATATGAACTTAGACCTTCCTGACTCTGGGCCTAGTGCTCTATCCACTGAGCCACCTAACTGCTCTCACTTCTGATCTCCAAGGAACAAATTATGATTCCATAGAGTAAGACAGCTTGGTGTAGTAGAAGAGTCATGAACTAGGAAGAAAAAAGCGGGTTTTAGTCATGACTCAGCTCTTTACCAACTGTGTAACCTTGAGCAAATCACTTCAACTCCCCTGGGTCTCAAGTGTTCTTACCTGTAAAATGAGGAGTTTAGACTTTGATGATCTCTAAGGTCACTTCTAAATGTTATGATTTAGAAAAAGTGAGTTCCTCACTTTCTCATACCTTAGGAATATAGCCTAGCCCTGGCTACTAGTTATGTGATAATTGCATAGATAAGATAATCAGATACCATCATTATGGTAGCTAAAAGTAGGTATGATACTTAAAGAAAGACCTCACACCCAGCCCCCAATATTACACATATGCACATGTGTACATACACACATATACACATATTCTACTTTACTCACCACTACCAACTCATACAGCAATTTTGAGGAACTGATTGCTAGTCATGGTGGCTGTAGAGATACTGGTACTAAGTTAAACAGTGAATAGAGCCCACAAAGAAGTGAGAGGTAGAGCCAGGAAGAGAAATATATGAGAGTAAGTAGAAAATGATAGTGCAGGAGATGGAAAAAAATGAATTCCAAAAACAGAAAACTCTACCCTGGTATAAAGAATCCACTGTCTAGGCTGTTTTTATATAAATGTGACTTACCATACCAAAAAACGGTTTGGATAGCACAGGATCAAATGCAGTAGCTCCAAGCCTCTTACCTCCTATAGAGGCCTCCTATTATTGATATCTGCATGTCTGATCATGAATATCAACCTTTGCTGACTTATTTTTCCATACACTTTTACATTGGGATTCCTATTCCCACTCCATATGGTCTTCAGCTGAACAATGAAATTGAGATTGCCTTAAGTAGTCCCAAATGATTTCCTCCATGATGAGAGATCTTCCTTTTTTAAAAAGAAGGAAAAAAAGAAAGAAAATGTCCACAGGTAAGAAAAGCTCCTGACTATTAATCATGTATATTGGTTGCCATTAAATTAAAATGCAGAATGGCTTATGAATCTCTCAACTGCCTACAGATGGCTTAAATCTTTATCTGCTATTCCAACTGGATCATCTGTAGAGCTGTACTGCAAACTTGATATTTGAATTACAGTTTCAAAGGACCTTATAGGTCTTAAAGGACAGAGTTTTCTATGGACCAAGCATCTAGGCAGTCATTTCTTGAGCAGTTACAAGATCAGACTGACCTTGACTGCTAACCAGACACAAAAGTGGGAATGAGAGAGAGTGCTCACACCTTTGGATGCCCAGTTCTTCCCACCTGCATCATATTACTCAATCCTTCATTCATCAAAGAAAGAAACGAAAACCTTGAATAAATACAAAGCACATAAATACAAGGTACAAGATACAAAGACAACCAAGACACATGGTACCTTGATCCCAGAAACCTTTCAGAGGATTAAGGTGATACGTGCAATTTGGTCTACCCTGAAAAGATGATCTAATATTCAGGAATTGAGTGGACTCACTTTCACAATTTTGCAAGCCTGAGTACTAGAAGTCAGAAACCTTTTTGGATTTAAAGAAATATCTCAACAATTAAACCTTTTAAATATTATCCCCGTGTTACATAAGGCACAAATCATATAATGTAAGGAATTCATACACTCACATGGCACATTATTCATACACTCGCATGGCACATTAACTTTGTGAGTAATACATGCTATTTTGTTCTATTAAGTATGTGTGGTCACCCCATAAAGTGAATTAAATTACTTCTTACCTCATGTGCTCAGCAAAGGTGTTTACTCTTTCGCACTGCAGAGCATATACCCCAAGGAAACCAAAGACAGAAAGATAGGTTCCCTACATACTAAAATATTCATAAGATCATACTTTGTGGTAGCAAAGAACTGGAAATATACTGAAGTTCCCATCAATTTGGGGATGGTTAAACAAACTAAGGTATGTGATGCTCTTTAAGAAATAATGAAATAACGTAGATGGGGAAGATGGTGGAATAAGAGAAATACCAGGCTCTCCAAATTTCTCCCATAAACACAATAAAATATTGCCTCAAAGTGAACTCTAAGTGGTAGAAATAATTAAGTCAAGGTAAAGCAGTTGAACTCCGAAAACAATTTGAGAAGATCTTAGGAAAGACCCAACCTCCAGGGGAAGAGGTTTGGCCTGACTGAAGTGAAAACATCTCCTAGCAGACTCTGTTGAATCAACAAATAGCAAGCCCTGGGGACAGGTGGGGAGTGGGGGAAAGGGGAGGGCTGGAAGGGAAAGAACAAGCATATACCCACTGTATGTGGTAGCAGAGGGGCAGGAACCCCACTGGCTGGGTACTTGCAAGAGTGTGAAGTCCCTGGTTTCAGTTCTAGGACAGACAGATGAGCTGTAGTTTGCAGCAGCAGAAGAGACCACAGGAACCAAGAGCATTTGTGGTGACAGCATGGATGTGTGCCCTAGGAATGCCTGAGGTCAGGCCTCTAGAGAGAGCTCAGAAAACAATAGTACAAAACCTGAAGACTGAGGTATCATCCCCCACACTTCAGGCCTAAAAAGGGTTCTTGGAAGAGCTTAAAAAAGACTTTTAAAATCAAATAAGAGAGATTGAGGAAAATTGGGGGAAAAATAAGAACAATCCAAGAAAATTATAAAAAGAAAGTCAACCAGTTGGAAAAAGAGATCCGAAAACTTAAGGAAGAAAATAACTCAAAAACTAGAATTGGACAAGGAGAAGCTAACGACATTTTAAGACACCAAGAAATAATCAAACAAAATCAAAAGAATGAAAAATAGAAGAGAATGTGAAACATTTCTTTAGAAAAACAACTGATCTCTAGAATAGAATGAGGACAGACAATATAATAATTGTTGGGCTTTCTGTAAGTTATTTTTTTAAAAAGAGTCTAAATATGCTATTACAAGAAATTATTTTTAAGTTTTTGCTTTAATAGTACTTTATTTTTACTAATTACATGTAAAGGCAATTTAGTATTAAGTTTTAACAAATTTTGAGTTCCAAATTTCTCCCTCCTCTCTACTCTCCCTAAAATAGTAAACAATTTGATATAGGTTATATATGTGCAATCATATAAAACATATTTCCATATTAGTTGTGAAAGAAGAAACAGAACAAAAGGGAAAAAACATAGAAAAAAACAAAAAAGTAAAAATAGTATGATTCAATATGCATTCAGACTCCATTTGTTCTTTCTCTGGATGTGGATACATTTACCATCATGAGTCCTTTGGAATTGTCTTGTCTCACTGTATTATTGCGAAGAGTGAAGTCATTCATAGTTTAGTTTATTATCACATAATGTTGCTGTTACCATGTACAATGTTCTCCTGGTTCTGTTTGCTTCACTTTGCATCAGTTCATGTAAGTCTTTCCAGATTTTTCTGAAATCTACCTGCTTGTAATTTACAAGAAATTATTAAAGAAAATAGCCCTGAAGTTCTAGAACAACAAGAAAAATAGAAATAGGAAAAAATCCATCAATGATCACTTGAAAGAGATAACCAAGAGGAAACTCATAGAAACATCATAACCAAGTTTTGAAGCTCTCAAGTTAGGGAGAAAATACTAAAAACAACAACAAAAAAACACTATGTAAATGCTGTGGAGTTATCTTCAGGATAACACAAGATCTAGCAGCTTCTACATTAAAAGACTGAAAGCCTTGGAACATTATATTCCAAAGAACAAAGTTGCTGCTTTTGTAACCAAGAATGACTTACCAGAAAAGCTGAGTATAATCTTTGGGGAAGAAAAAAAACGTTTAATGAATTGAAAGACTTTTCATTATTTGTGACAAAAAGACCAGAATTCAATGGAAAATTTGACATATAAGAACCATGGGGAACATAAGGTAAACAGTAAAGACCAATCATAAGGGACTCAATAAGGTCATACTCTCTCCTTATATGAGAAAATGCTATCTGTACTCTTAAGAATGCTATCAGGGCAGGTAAGTGGCACAATGGATACAGCACCAGCCTTGGACTCAGGAGCACCTAAGTTTAAAATCTGGACTCAGATACTTACTAGCTGTGTGATCCTGGGCAAGTCACTTAAGGCTCATTGTCTCAAAAAAAAAAGAATGCTATCATTATTTGGATAATTTCAAAGGGCCTATATAAATGGAAGACTTGGGGTTGAGTTGAGTATGATGAGATGATTCTAAAAAATAAAATTGGGTAGATAAAAGTAAAATGGAGCAATTATCTCATACAAACAAGTCATGAATAGAACTGTTACGGTGGAAGCAGTTGGGGTTGGAAGGCTGATAGTGCTAGAACCTCATTCTCACTGGTACAAGGTTAAAGAGGAAATAACATATAAATAAATCTAGAATGGTATAAAATTCTTCTAAATCTATAAAGAAATAGGAAGGCAGGGGAACAGGATAAGGGAGAAACTTTTAGAAGGGTGTATTGTATAGAGTGGAGAGAAAATAAGGAAGGGATTCTTTAAAAGGCTACAGATTAGAGAGGTAGTGGTTAGAAGGTTCTTCATTGCTGAAGACCATGCCATCAGAGAAATGATGACATGACTTGCACTTGACTTTGTTTTGAGTGAGGGAGGGCTGTGCAGGTCACCAGCCTCATTTCTTCTCTACAGCCATCTGAATCCAGTGATCAGATATTCATCAGGATAACTGGAGATGATCCAGGATGAGGTAATTGGGGTTGAATGACTTGCCCAAGGTCACACAGTTAGTGAGTGTCAAGCGTCTGAGGTGAGATTTGAACTCAGGTCCTCCTGACTCCTGCACTGGTGCTCTATGCACTGTACCACCTAGCTGCCCCAATGGTTAGAAGTAAATCAGACATGGAAGGATAGGGTAAAAAGAGAGTATGAGAAAGATAATAGTGAGGAAAAATAGGATGGAGGGAAATAGATTAAAATAGAATAGATTAAAAATCTAAATCCAACAACATGTTGTTGACAAGAAACATTTTAAAATGAATGATACACAGAGTTAAATTAAAGGGCTTAAGTAGAGTTTATTATGCTTCATCTGAGATTTTTCAAAAAGGCAGAGGTAGAAATTATGATCTCAGACAAAGTTAAAGGTAAAATAGATTTAAACAGGGAACCTACATTATGATTAAAGGTACCACAGGAAATGAAGTATTATCAATACTAACTCTATATGCACCAAAAGCTATAGCATCTAAATTTTGGAAAGAAAAAGTTAAATGAAATGGATAGGTGGACAGGTGGAAATGGATAGTTACACTATAATGGTGTGGGAATTTAACCTTCCCCTCTCAGAATTAAATAAATCTAGTCAAAAAAATAAATAAGAAGTTAAAGAGGTGAATAGAGTCTTAGATAAGTTATATATGGTAGATATCTAGAGAAAACTGAATGGGAATAGAAAGAAATATACCTTTTTTTCTCACCAATAACTTTAATATAACAATAAATAACTTTACAAAAACTATCAGGGCATAAAAACTGTATAGTTAAGTGCAGAAAAGCAGAAATATTAAATGCATTTTTTTCAGGTCACAATGCAAGAAAATTATATTCAATACAGGACCATGGAAACAGATTGAAAACGAATTGGAGTTAATCTTAAAGAATAAGTAGGTTAAAGAACAAATTATAGAAATAATTTCATTAAAGAGAGTGACAAAAATGACACAACATATCAAAACCTATGGAATACAGCAAAAGCAGTAATCAGAGGAAAATTTATATCTCTAAATGCTTGCATCAATAAAACAAAGAAAAAGCAGACCAGTGAATTAGGTACGCAATTAAAAAAATTAGAAAGAGAACAAATTAAAACTCTGCAATTAAGCACCACATTGGACATCCTAAAAATTAAAGATGAGATTAACACAATTGTGTGTAAGAAAATCATGAAATTAATGAATGAAACTGGGAGTTGATTTTAGGAAAAAACAACAAAATTGATAAACCATTGGTTAATATTATTTTTAAAAGATGGAAAAGAAAACCAAATCACTAATATTAAAAATGAAAAGGCTAAATATACCACTACTGAAGAGAAGTCAAAAGAATTATAAAGAGTTATTTTTCCCCAATTTTATGCCAATAAATTTAATAATTTAAGTGAAATGGAAGAATATTTACAAAAATTTAAACTGCATACATTAACACAAGAGGAAATAGAATATCTAAATAAAACTGTTTTTAAAAGAAATTGAATATGTCATAAATGAGTTTCCTAAGAAAAAGTATCAGAACCAGATGGGTTTATAAGTGAATTCTATCAAACTTTTAAAGATCAACGAATTCTCACATGAAATTATTATTTAGAATAATAGGCCAAAAAAGGGTCCTACAAAATTCCTTTTATAAAACAAATATGGTATTAATACCTAAACTAGGAAGAACAAAAACAAAAAAAGAAAATTACAAACCAATTTCATTAATGAACATGGAGGCAAATATCCTAAATTAAATACTAGCTGGGAGACTACAACAATATGTTACAAAGATTATCCATTCTGACTAAGTGGGATTTATACCAGGAATGCAAGAATGGTTTGACATAAGGAAAACTGTTAACATAATTGATCATAACAAACACAAAAGTGACAAAAATCATGATTATATCAAAAGATGCAGAAAAAGCTTTTGATAAAATATAACAATTCCTACGAAAAACACTTGAAAGCATAGGTATAGTAAGTGGATTTTTCCTTAAAATGATAAGAAGCATTTATCTAAAACCATCAGCATTATTTGTAATAGTAATAGCCTTCCCAATAAGGTCAGGAGTGAAATGAGGTTGTCCATTGTTGCCAGTATTGTTCAATATTGTTTTAGAAATGCTAACAATAGTACGAGGAGAAGAATAAGAAACTGGAAGAATCAGAATGGGCAATAAGATAACAAAACTATCTCTTTTTGTGGATGATAGACTTGGAAAATCCTAAAGATTCAACTAAAAAGTTAGTGGAAACCATAATTTTAGCAAAGTAGGATATAGAATAAACCCACATAAATCATCAGAATTTCTATCTATTACCAACAAACTGTAAGAAGAGAGCAAGAGACAGTATAAAATGGGAGTATACCTACCAAAACAAACCCAGGAACTGAGTGAAATGAGTTATGAAACACTTCTTATACAAAATCAGATTTAAATAATTGGGTAAATATTAATTATTTATCGATAGGCAAAGCCAATATAGTAAAAAATGACAATTTTACCTAGTCTGTTCGCTGCCATCTCAAATTACCAAAACATTATTTTACTGAACTAGAAAAATAATAACAAAATTCATTTGAAAGACCAAAAGGTCAAGAATATCAAAGTAATTAATGAAAAAAATGCAAAGTTAGGAGGTTTAGCAGTACCAGATCTTAAACTATACCATAAGGCAGTAATTATCAAAATCATGTAGCATTGACTAAGAAACAGAAAGATAGATCAGTGGAACAGGGTAGACATACAATACCCAGTAGCAAATAATTATAGTAACTTTGTGCTTAGTGAATGTAAAAAGTTAATCTTTTGGGATAAAAATACATTGTTTGGAAAAAAAATAATTTTTAGGAAAGTATGTCAGAAATTGGGCATAGACCAATATCTTATGCATTTACCAAGATATGGTCAAAATGGATATGTGACCTAGGCATAAAGAAAAATATCATAAGAAAATTAGAAGAACATTACCTATCAGACTTATGGATAGGAGAACAATTTATGAATAAACAAGAAATAGGGAGCTTGTGAAGTGCAAAATGGATCATATGTATTACATTAAATTTTAAAAAGGGTTTCTAAAAATAAAATCAATATAGCCAAGATTAGAAGGAGAATAGAAAATAGGGAGAAAATTTTTATTGTTTATCAGATAAGGGTTTCATATACAAGTCATTCCCCAATTGATAGTCAAAGGATACGTATAGGGCAATTTTTCTTTTTTTATTATTTATTTTCAGTGTTCTATAATCACTACCATATAACTTAAATTTTTTTTCCTCCCTCCCTCTCCTTCCCCTCCACCTCCCCAAGATGGCATACAATGTTATATAGGTTCTATACATTCCTATTAGATACATTTTCACCAGTCATGTTGCATAGAAGAATTAAAATAAATAGGAGAAATCATATAACAAACCAAAACGTAACACAAAAGAAAAGGATCTGCTACATTTTGTGATTGAATTCCATAGTTCTTTCTCTGGATGTGGAAGGCATTTTGCCTTAAAAGACTATTGGGAATTTTTTAGGTCCTTGCAATGCAATGAAGTACTAAGTCTACCAGAAAAAATCCTTGCACACTGTGGTTGTTGCTGTGTATGAAGTTCTCCTGATTCTGCTCCTTTCATTCAGCATCAGATCATATATGTCTTTCCAGGCCTCTCTGAAGTCTTCCTGTTCATCATTTCTTATAGCACAATAGTATTCCATTATGTTCATATACATTCAGCCATTCCTCAATTGATGGGCATCCCCTTGATTTCCAGTTCTTGGCCACCACAAAGAGAGCTGCTATAAATATTTTTGTACATGTGGGACCCTTTCCTATTTTTATGATCTCTTGGGGATACAGTCCTAGAAGAGGTATTGCTGGGTCAAAGGGTATGCACATTTTTGTAGCCCTTTGGGCATAGTTCCAAATTGCTCTTCAGAATGGTTGGATCAGCTCACAGCTCCACC